>CAMZMU010000044.1:52004437-52125192 GCA_947311845.1 Poa pratensis
CACGAGGAGCGCCGCTGCTCCTACTTCACCCCGGTGAGCAGCGCCGTCCAAAACCGCATACCCAGCGCTGCCCGACGCGCTGTGGTTCGAGGAGGAGGTCCCCGATGACGACGAGGACCCAGATATGCTGGCCGCGATCGAGGCCTCCAACCGTCCCTCTCGAGGACGAGATCAAGCTGGGAGGCCATAATGGCCCAGGTCCAGCTGATGCGGGCCGCGGCCCTGATGCCGCCGCCGCCAACCCGCCGCCCGCCACCGCAGTACTACGACCCGGACGAGGTCGAGCCATGGCACTACGCCATGGAACGCGAGCATGCCGGCAGGGCATTCCGCGCCGCCTCCTCTGCCTCCCGGCCTCCTTGGCCAGTCCTGGTGTTTACCGGCGGGAGCTGGTCGCCGGATCGCCCCCAGGAGCAGGAGGAGGTGGGGTGGCAGGAGCAGCCACCGCAGGAGCAGGCGCCGCCGCTGGAGGCCAGGCACTGCAGGAACAGGAAGTGCCTGCCCACCTGTGGACCAAGCCGACCCTGGTCATCATCGAGGACGACGACTAGGCGCGGCGCCGGCGACGACGACCCCCGGCCTCCCTTATGTAATGGCCCATATGGCCTCCCCAAAATGTAATGGCCCTAATGGCCTCCCCCTAGCTATGTAATCGCCGTTTGTGGCCTCCCCTAATAAATGTAATGGCCCTGAGGCCCTAAAATTGTGTTCTTTGCATTTTGCCAACTCCGGCGCCGGCCCCGTGGTTAGGGTTGGGGTCCGCCGCCACCGCGCGCTAGATCTGAGAGAGGGAGAGGGTATTGATCGGGGGACGAGCTCACCTTGGGTCGGGGGGGGGCGAGCTTGCTTGCTCGGGGACGATCTTGCTCGGGGACGGCCGGGGCGGGGACGGCAACGGCCGCCGGAGCCGTAGCAGGACGGGAGCAGGACGGGGACGGCCGAGGCCGAGAAGAAGAGGGCGGGGACGAAATCCGGCAGCCTGGTGGCGCAGGGGGCGGCGTCGTCTGGAGCCCGGAGGCAGAGCGTCAATTTGCTAGACTTGGGCAAATTTTCGGCCCGAGCCACTCAAATTAGCGCCAAAAATGCCTCTAGTACCGGGCCGTGGCTCCACCGGTACTAGAGGGTCTCTAGTACCGGGCCGTGTTACCACCCGGTACTAGAGGTCCCTCAGGGCCCCGAAAATTTGCGCGCCAAGCCTAGTGGACCTGTAGTACCGGGTGGTCGCACGGCCCGGTACTAGAGGTTGATTTTTTAAATTTTCTGGTTTCTTACTTTTTTTATATCTTTTGATTTATTTGTCTAAATCAAGTAAAAATTGCTTTCATTTTCCTGTTTTCTGTTTTGGTTTAAAATGAAGTATCACATGCGCTTGGTTTTAAATTAAGTACTACATACGATTAATTTAAAATCAATTCAAAAATTTATAAATCAAGTACTACATGCGCAGTGGATCATTTCACATCACAAAGTTTGATGCTACATCAAAAAATTATAAATTAAGTACTACATTCCGCCATCGCCATACGCTTGATTTCATTGACATGTCTGTCTTGTCCTCCATACTATAAATTATATAAAAGTTTAATAAATTATTACACATCATGAACAACATCCCTATTTAGTCTTCGCTTTTTCTTTTTGTGAGACGCTTTCTTCTGATCGCTCCGTAACCTTGGACAAGGGTCTTCATATAACTTGAGGCTTGGGTCAGTGGTCACTTTGAAGGACGGAATTTCATGAAACTTGTCGTAATCTTCTGACATGTCTGTCTTGTCCTCCACTCTCACGATGGTTCTTTTCCCTGAAAGAACTATGTGGCGCTTTGGCTCATCGGCTGATGTATTCACTTCCTTATCTTTTCTTTTTTTTGGCTTGGTAGACATGTCCTTAACATATAGAAAACCTGAGCACATCCTTGGCTAGAACGAATGGTTCGTTGTCGTACGCAACATTCGTGAGATCCACTGTAGTCATTCCGTACAATGGGTCTTCCTTTACCCCGCCGCCTCTCAGGTTGAACCATTTGCACCAGAACAAAGGGACCTTAAAAAAGGTCCATAGTCAAGTTCCCATATCTGCTCTATGCAACCATAATATGTGACCGTGGCCTCATTCGTGCTCTTATCATCAAAGCGGACACCACTATTTTGGTTGTTGCTCTTTTTATCTTGGGCGTTCGTGTAAATGTATTCCCGTTTATCTCATACCCTTGGAAAGTCCAAATAGTTGAAGATGGCCCCTTAGACAACAAGAACAGCTCATCTGAGAATGTGTTGTTGTTGTTCAGATGCGTTTCCAACCAACCGCCAAAATTCTCCAAGTGTTCCTTTGCAATGGCGGAGTCATCCATCCCCGGGTTGTTAGAGCGTACATTATCCTTGTGCATCTGGATATACGGAGCCACCAAAGTGGAATTATGCAGAACTGTGTAGTGTGCTTTTGTGAAAGAATACCCGTCCCTGCATATGTATGATTTCTTTCCTAGAGTGCCTTTTCCACTTAGTCTCCCTCATGTCGCGATTCAGGAAGACCAATCGACTTAATGCCGGGAATAAAGTCAACACAAAACTCAATGACCTCCTCTGTTCCATACCCTTTGGAGATGCTTCCTTCTGGCCTAGCATGGTTATGAACATACTTCTTCAACACTCCCATGAACCTCTCAAAGGGGAACATATTGTGTAGAAATACAGGACCCAGAATGTGAATATCGTCGACCAGGTGTACTAGGAGATGTGTCGTAATAGTGAAGAAGGATGGTGGGAACACCAACTCAAAACTAACGAGACATTGAGCCACATCCTTCTGTAACCTTAATAGAGTGGTTGGGCTGATTGACTTCTGCGAAATTGCATTGAGGAACGCACATAGCTGAACAATGGATACTCGAACATTTTCCGGTAGAAGCCCCCGCAATGCAACCGGAAGCAGTTGAGTCATCAGCACGTGGCAGTCATGAGACTTTAGGTTCTGGAACTTTTTCTCTGCCATATTTATTATTCCCTTTATATTCGACGAGAAGCCAGATGGGACCTTCATACTGCTCAGGACTTCAAAAAATATCTCCTTCTCTTCTTTGGTAAGAACGTAGCTAGCAGGACGTAGACGTCCTTTATCCGTCCTCATTGGATGTAGGTTCTTTGGGTCTTTCAAAAGTTGTTGGTCCTCTCGTGCTTCCGGAGTATCTTTTGCCTTCCCATACATGCCCAAGAAGCCTAGCAGGTTCACGCAAACATTCTTCGTCACGTGCATCACGTCGATTGCAGAGCGGACCTTTAGGATTTTCCAATAGGGTAGTTCCCAAAATATAGACTTCTTCTTCCACAGGGAACGTGGTTGTTAGCGTCTGACGAGGGTAGACTCATCAAGACCCATGGTTAAGGTCCCTAGGTTATGAATATGGGGGAGAGAACGTGGTAGAGCTGGAAGTATCGTCGGCTGACAAGCAGGGCAAAGATTTTACCCAGGTTCAGGGCCCTCGTGTGGAGGTAACACCCCTACGTCCTGCCTGTCTGTTATTGATTTGTGAATATGATGGTTACAAGGATCCCGGCGAGATGTCGATCTCGCTAGGGTTTGTGGCTCTGGTGGTTCGTTGTCTGGTTCGATGGCCCTCCCAGTCCTTAAATAATAGGCTGGGTCCCGGGTGTTCGTAACCGACTCGATTTACAAGTAAGGAAACTCTAAACCGACTATTGCTTCGCCAAACTTGGATACTTCATCTTCGTGGGCCTCCCTTCATGGGCTTCATGTAGGCTCTGATAGTTGGGCCTAGTCGATACGTGCACCAGGTACCCTCATGGTAGGGTACCCGATAGGCATACCCATGTCAGTAGCCCCCGAGTACTTGTCTGATTCGAAGAGTCGGGCATGGACTCATACATCATGCACGTTATATATATTTTTACATCTGTATTTAGAATTCTTATGAAATAGCACATGTTAGCAATGCCGAGTGTTTTCATCGACTATGAGTTTTTGCTTATGATAATCAAGGGATATTAGCTTAGCAGGCCCGGCACACACGACGGATCGGGGCCGGTTAACTACCATTTGTGGCAAAACCATACTAGCTTTCAATCAAACTCGAGTCCCCGGACTCGAATCTGGAACAAACTGGACAGACTCGAAACGGCCGTTGAGGTCTTACTGAATCGAACTGCAGTATAATTTTGAATCTACCCAACGCGTCCGTCGGGGATTTTCATCATGTCTGCTGACACGGAACATTTAAGGATAACGCTGCTGGAGCGGTCCTTAGCCCAGCTCGACTGATCGGCGGGTCTTACCTTTGCACTTATGCATGCAGCATCCAAGGATCGTCGGATCAACTCGGGAATATTTTGAGTGTGATTTTGCTTATGAACTTAGTCGAATGTTCGTCGACTGCACTTTTGCCATTATTCTATCGGGTGCGCGACAGCGCTCCCGATGGGAGTAGCCCCCGAGATTGTGCTTTATTGCTTGCAATGGAGGATAATCTCAAATTCTTTTACCCTGCACATTTTAGTCAAAGAAATTTTTTGATACGCTCCCGATGGGAGTATGATGCTGCAGTCGAAAGAATTTCGACTGGCCTCTATGACTTTTGCTAAAAAACCAACCGAAACTTATGCGAGAGACCACCCGAAGATATCATCGAGTGACTTTTATGCCAGTTGTGAAAGAGAGAACAACGTCAGCAATGACGCATTTTGCGACTGCTATCTCTGACAAGCGATGGCGTGCCTGGAGAGGCTTTGATAAGACGTGACCCTGTTCTGTGGGCCCGTTTTTGCAGAGCTGACCAGGGATGACGCCGCGTGGACTTGATTTGACCGTTCGGGCACGATTTTCACGGGGCGTGATGATGGCTTCCTGGATTCTCGTGCGTAGTGGGCGGAGTGGCCGGCGACGGTTGCTCTCCGTGGCCGCCACGTGTATGGCCAGATTTCGCGCGGAGCGTATGGATTTGTTTTAACGGCTACGATCGTTTTTGCGCTCTGTGGTAAATAGGGGGGACGGTGCTGGCAGAGTTTTTTACTTGCCATTTTCCCCTGCGCCGCCCCTCGTCTCATCTTCTTCCTCGCGCCCACCTCCATTGCTCTGCGCCCAAGCTCCTTGCCCCACACTCCCTCCACCGTAGCGATGGCGAAAGGTGGAGGTGCGAAGCGTGGCGCTGCCGCCGCCGCTACCGATGCGACCAAGGGCAAGAAGGCCGTGGCGGGTACATCTGCATCCGCCGCGCTGAAGAAGGGCAGCGGGGACTGGGCGAAGTCCACCATCAAGGACGCCCATTTGGTCAAGTTCCGCGAGCAGGGGTATCTGCCACCCGCGGAGCAGCTCGCCGTCCGCGCGCCGTCGCCCAAGGAGGTACTCCCCGAACCACGCGCCAACGAGCGTGTTTGTTTTGCGGAGTTTTTGCCTAGGGGCTTTTCGCTTCCCCTCCACGATTTCGTTCGTGGTCTTCTTTTGCCTACGGGGTGCAGATCCATGATCTCACCCCAAACGGCATTATGCATATCGCGTGCTTCATCACGCTGTGCGAGTGCTTCCTCGGCGTCGCTCCCAGCTGGGCGCTGTGGAAAGCCATCTTCATGGTGCGGCCGAACAGAGGAGGTGGTCGCACCTACCCCGTCGGCGGCTGTGGAATACAGGTGCGCAGCGACACCCGATACTTCCGCCTGAAGACCGTCGACTCCGCTCAAGGCTGGAGGAAGGGTGGTTTTATGCGACTGTGGAGCAGGATGCAGCCGCCCCTTTCTCGACTGCTGCTTTCACCAGGACCAAGGCGTGGGATCACCAACTCTCAGCCGAAGAAATGGAGGAGGCAAGCCCTTTGCTGGCTCGGATCGGAGGCATGCTGGACAAGGTCACAGGCATCCATTTGATCGCCACCTTTGTGAAGAGGCGGGTGTGGCCCATTCGCGCCCGAGCGCACCCCATGTGGGAGTATGAAGGCGCAGGTGACATCACCCGAATGAATCCAGAGGAGCTTTCAAGGAGTGAGCTGCTGACGCATGTGCGACACATCACCAACTTGACGACAGGCGACACTTGCAATGTCGACTGCCCTGTTGCACCATATGGGTTGGAGAACCCTTTGCTTGAGGTATGTATGTGTTATAGCCTGCTTGCAATGAAAAGTTTGCCACTCGCATGTTTATGATCGCGATTTTTGATTCTGACTTTGCAATTTGTGATGTGTGCTATGCAGGGTCACTCGACTGCTGCCTCCCTTCCTCCTCTGCCTGAAAATGGCGAGACTGAAGAAACACAGGCACAGGTGGTGGACCCGAAAGGGGATCAGTCGCCCATCCCTTCCGCCACCACTTCACGTGTGGAGGATGTCGAGGAAGAAGCAGCAGAAGAAGTCCAATCTGAAGACAAGGCTCCTTCTGACCAAGAAGTCGATACCGCGCAACCGAAGCGGCGTCGACTGGCCAAGAAGGCGCCTTCTGCTGCCAGTTCGCCCGCGAAGGAGCAAGGCTTGGAGGATGACGAGGAATCAGATTCACCACCTGTTTTCCAAGCCGCTCCTTTGCGTGCGTGCTCAACAAGCTCGACTCTTCCGCTTCAGTCGAGTGGTACCCCAGCCTTTGGAGGACCAATTTTTGGCGACTCCGAAGACGAGGAAGATGAGGAGCACAGGTATGTGTGTTTTTGAGTATGATATGAAAATGTTTGTGCTGTCATATTTTTGTGCTGACCATCCTTTTGTTTTGTTGTGTTGCTCACAGTGCTGAAAACAATCAGCCTGGGACTCCTCCAGTCGAGAATGTTCCAGCCGTGGAGCACTCGAAGTCTGCACCGACTGGAAACGAGGCTGCCCAGCCCATGGCCACTGACGCTGTCGTTGAAACAGCCAAGGCGGCAACTCCAGATGTCGGGACATCAGTCGCGGCTCCTGAGCCGTGGATGAACCACGTGAGTAACTTTTTGCTTGACCCGTTTAGTTGTAGGTCTGTGAGAATTTTTAGATTTTTGCTGAATCCGTGTGCTCGCAGCCCTTCTACCACACCTTGGCAGATTCTGCCAAGGCTTATGTCCAGGTGGAGCAGGAGAGGGACACCATGCGCGCCGAGCTCGAGCGGCTCAGTCGTGAGTTCTCCTTTTTGCTTTTGTTTTGCCCAACTTCTTTTCGCAATGCCTGATTTTGTCGAGTATTGAATGCACGTAATTTTTGCTGGGCCAGGCGAGAAGAAGGAGCTGGAAGACGCACTCGCCGCGCAGCGCGAAGAATCGAAGAAAGAGCTGGCTGCCGCCACCAACTCAGCTGCTGCACGCGAGCGAGAATATGCTGACCAGCTCGCGGCACTCGCGCAGGCCATGGGAGGTGAGTAATCTTTTTCTCCTTTTGATATGACGATATAACTTGTCGAGTGTCGTACTTATGCCTGTTTTGAATTGTGCAGAAGCTGTTGGCGCACCGGCCTCTGCAGACGTGGCGAGTGACGATCTTTCGCTGGAACAGGCTGTGGGCGGCTTAGGCGCTCTATGCAACCAGGCGAAAGAAGCACTCGCCAAATCAACGAGCACACTTGGTGCTGTATACCAAGTGGTGTTCCCTACTGGCGTGGTGCCGTCGACGGTGGATGACTTCGCCAACGTGTTTGGCCCCGGGACGTCCACCATGGCGGGTTTTGCTCGCGCCAACACGGTACGCGGATCCGAGTCCACCATCAAGCTTCTTATGGGACATGGGATAGATTGCGACTATGAGGCAGCACTGTCTGCGTTCCCTCAGAAGCCAGACGGGAAGCCCATTTCGCTGAAGGGGGTGAGCGGAGCAGCCGCGCGACTGGCTGAAGTTTTCATGAACACCATGGAGCGCCGGGCACTCGAGACTGCCAATCGTCTGCTTAGGAAATCGAAATCTTAGGCTTAGGGTAGCTGTACCCTTTTGCTTTTTTATGCCTTGTAATGATACCTTCTGAACTGCGCGAGTCTGCGCTTTGTTTTTGCTACCTTGTTTATGCAAACTGTCTTTTGCCAATGTCTTTCATTTGGAGAGTTGTATGCTTATGACGCGAGTCTTACAAACTTTGTGTTTGTGATTATGCTCTTTGAACAGTCACGAGAACCTGCTACTGCGACTAGTTCCTCGCAGGCTCCAACCACCACCCGATCCCAGGGTCAGGTGGCAAATGATGCCAAGGTGATGGAGTATATGAAGGCTAAATTTGTGAGAATGGAGCAAGATCTGAAGGACGCCCAGGCTGAGCTGAGTCGATTGAGGGCCAGACCCGCGTTGGCCACCCAACGCGAGGATTATGTTCTCGGGGAGATGGAGCTTGTGAACAGGCAACTCGAGTGTAAGTTCGAATCTTGCTTTGTTTTACAAGCTTTTTGTGTAGCTTTTGTCCTTTTGATCTAACTGGTGCGCCCGTATTTGTAGGCTTTGTCGACAACTTCCAGGCTGAACAGATTCGCGTGGAAGGACGCCTGGATAGCGTGGTTGACGACCCTACAACTGGGCGTCAACACTTTTGGCTTGATAGGTACCATGCCCGCATACTTGCCACCCTGAAGGATCGCGTCTGGCGAAGTGCTGAGCTGCTGGAGTTATGCCGGGCATCGTTTATTCGTCTGAACGAGACTCTTTTTCCTTCGGGGCCACAACCACAAGGGATTCGTGCTGTGTTGAACATCTTCCGCCAAACAAATCCCATTCGAGAGTTGCTGTCTCAAAGACTTGTAATTGGAGCCAACGCTGCAATGGCGTATATGCGTAGTCGAAAACCAAGGTTGGTGTTGCGGACACCTGCAGCCGGAGAGGTTCTCGAACAAAAAGACTTGGATGACACGATCCAAGCTGCGGAGACACTGATCGAGTGCACTCGCGAACAGCTTTGCGGCCCCGAGCTGCCCGTAAAAGACGAGCCTGAGGATTAGAATGGTTTGCGAGTGCAATTTTTGTATAGGGGGCAGCCCCCGAGTGTAATTTTTGACTCTTTGTATATTGTATAGTTTGTATACTTTGATTTTTTGCCGAGCCCCCGAGTCAATCGAGCGGGGTTTGTGAAATATGTGTTGGTTATGAACCGATGACTGTGCAGCCCCCGAGTATTCGAGTGCGGCTGCAAAGTTTTTATGTTCTTTGTTCGGATCCTTGTTACGCAGCCCCCGAGGGTCTCGGGTGCGGTTAAGGTATGAATTATGCAGGTGGTAGCCACAAAGGAGTCGAAGGAACATTGATTTTATTCCTCTTTTGAATGTTAGGCTGCAGGCCGCCTCATTAAAAACCTTCCAGTCCCCTTAGGTACCCTGGTAAGGAAAAGAGCGCGTCTGAAACCTGCAGCCATCCGACATATAGCCTATTACATTGTATGACTGTGAGCACTTTATGCGTAGAAACGGCGCAGATGCGCAACGTTCCAATTGTGAGAGGGTTCGCCTGTCTTCGCGTGCTTCAGTCGATATGCACCTCCACCAAGGACCTCCGTGATGATGAAGGGACCCTCCCATGGGGAAGCGAGCTTGTGCACCTTCTTTTGCTTCAGTCGAAGAACCAGGTCGCCAACGACGAAGGACCTGGTGCGCAGTCGACGGCTGTGGTAGTTGCGAAGGTCCTGCTGGTAAACAGCTGTGCGGGCTAAGGCCGTGTCGCGCGCCTCATCAAGCAAGTCGACTGCGTCTTCGAGTGCCTCTTCTGCGTCTTCTTCATTGTATGCTTCAACTCGTGGTGCGTTGAACCTTACGTCTGATGGCAGAATCGCCTCTGCACCGTAGACCATGAAGAATGGGGTGAACTGCGTAGAAGTGTTGGGAGTTGTGCGTAGGCTCCATAGCACAGACGGTAGTTCTTCGACCCAAGCACCTGCAGCTCTTTTGAGTGGCACCAGGAGGCGCTTCTTGATCCCACTCGTCACAAGCCCATTGGCCTTTTCGACTTGGCCATTGGATTGCGGATGCGCCACGGATGCGTAGTTGAGCGTAATGTCCTGCTCTTTGCAAAAGGTTTTGAACTCCTCAGCCGTGAAGTTTGTGCCGTTATCAGTGATGATACTGTTTGGGACACCGAAGCGATAGATGATGCTCTTTATGAAGTTGACTGCCGTAGTAGCAGTCGAATTTGTGATGGGGACCGCCTCGATCCACTTTGTGAACTTGTCGACTGCCACCAGTAGGTGAGTATGCCCGCCATGCGATGATTTTTTGAGTGGCCCAACCATATCGAGCCCCCATTGGGCGAAAGGCCAGGCCAGCGGTATAGTCTTCAACGCCGATGCGGGTGCGTGCGGCCTTGTTGCGAATTTCTGGCAGCCGACGCACCTTTTGACTATGTCCTCCGCGTCTTTGAGTGCTGTAGGCCAGTAAAACCCTGCGCGAAAGGCTTTGGCTACGAGTGATCGACTGCTGGCGTGATGCCCACAGGTACCTGCATGAATGTCTCGAAGTATGGCTTGGCCATCTTCGAGTGCGATGCATCTTTGGAACATACCTGATATGCTGCGCTTGTATAACTCGCCGTTGATAACGGTGTATGCTTTTGATCTTCGAGTCACGCGTCGGGACTCGGTTATGTCATCTGGTAGCTCGCTACGGAGTATGTAAGCCAGAAAAGGTTGAGTCCAGGTTGGCTCAATGAGAAATACCTCGACAGGGGGGTCCTCTGTGCTAGGCATTTTGCTTTTGGGTGGCGTAGTCGACGGAGGAGGCTCTCGTTTCTCCTTGATGATCTGTGTTCAATACGCTCGAGGAAGACACCAGGTGGAATTTGTGCGCCAGTTGAGCCAAGATTGGCTAGCATGTCTGCTTCTTCGTTGCTTTCCCTTCCTATGTGCCTCAACTCGCAGCCCTCGAAGCTGCCTCTAGTGTGTTGTACAGATCGCGATAAGCGATCATGTTGTCCGCGATTGCGTCGCAGGCCTTCATTGTTTGCTGCACCACGAGGTTGGAGTCGCCGTAGATCATCAGTCGAGTGCACCCGAGTGCCTTTGCCATCCGCATGCCATGGATCAGAGCCTCGTATTCAGCCTCGTTATTGGAGGGTAGCTTGAATCCCATCTGCAAAACATAACGTAGCTTGTCCCCTTTTGGTGATATGAGGACGACGCCTGCGCCTGCGCCTTCATGTTTCTTGGACCCATCGAAGTACATGGTCCAGGAATTGGCCACGTCTGGTGCTCCAGGTAATTGGGCTTCTATCCACTCGGTTGTGAAGTCGGGTAGGACTTGTGCTTTGATAGCCTTCGGGTGCTCGTACTTGATATCTCTTGGAGCCAGCTCGATGAGCCATTTTGCCACTCGACCCGTTGCATTGGGGTTTGTGAGTATATCACCGATTGCTGAGTTGCTTACCACGGTAATCGGATGCTCGGTGAAGTAGTGTGTCAGCTTCCTTGAGGACATGAATACAGCGTATGCCAGCTTTTGATAGTGCGGGTACCGCTGTTTTGATATGGAGAGAACCTCGCTCAGGTAGTAGACTGGACGTTGTATGCTTTGGATGTGCCCCTCCTCCACGCGTTCGACTACCAGTACGGTGCTCACCACCCTGTTTGTAGCCGAGACATACAGGTAGAGTGGTTCCCGTTCTTTAGGTGCGACGAGGATTGGAGGGCTTGTGAGGATCCTTGAGATCTGTGAAGGCTGCTTCAGCTTCTGGCGTCCACTCGAACTTGTCCGCCTTCTTCATCAGTCGCTACTCGTCCTGCTAGTTTCTGCACATCATGAAGCTTTGAAGGCCTTTGCATAGTGAGGATGGCCTGTATTTTCTCCGGGTCTGCTTCGATTCCACGAGCAGAGACTAGGTACCCTAAGAGCTGCCCGGCTGGAACGCCGAACGTACACTTCTTAGGATTGAGCTTGATATGGAAGCGTTTGAGGTTTGCGAACGTCTCCCTCAAATCGTCGAGTAGTGTGCGTTCTTCCCTTGTGGTAATGACAATGTCATCAACGTAGACCTGGACGTTGCGTCCAATTTGCTTTTTGAGGCAGTCCTGCATCATGCGCTGGTATGTTGCACCCGCGTTTTTTAGCCCGAAGGGCATAGTTGTGTAGCAGTAGACCCCGAGTGGGGTTATGAACGCCGTTTTTTCTTCGTCTTCTTGCTTCATCCTTATCTGGTGATAACCTGAGTAAGCATCCAGAAAGGAGAGTCATGCGCATCCGGCGGTGGAGTCAACGATCTGATCGATCCGGGAGCGGGAAGTGATCCTTTGGGCAGCACTTGTTCAGCGCTGTGAAATCCACGCACATCCGAAGGATGTCTGTATGCTTCTTTTCTACGAGTACAGGGTTGGCCACCCATTGTGATTTCTTGATTTCCCTAATGAATCCTGCTGCGAGTAACCGGTCGACTTCGGATTCGACTGCGGTTCGCTTTGGGCCGGAGATTCGACGCATCGTTTGCTTGACTGGCTTTGCATCTGGAAACAATTGGAGAGAGTGCTCGGCGAATTCCCTGGGAATACCTGGCATGTCGGCTGGACACCACGCAAATATTTCCCAGTTCTCACGGAGGAATTCGACGAGCGCGCCTTCCTATGCGATAGGCAGGCTCGAAGATATGTTGACTGTCTTGGACGGATCGGTCGGGTGCACCTAATGCGACCTTGTGTCATTTGTAGCATTGAAGGATCTGTCGACTGCCAACTTCTTATGCTCTGGAAGGAGTGTGCGGTCGTTGGTAATCGCTAAGTCAGCGAGTGATTCTTCCACCCAAACATCTCGGAGATTTTGCTGAACTCGCGGTCGCAAGCATCGGACCTTTGAAAGTTTCCACGGACAGTGATGACTCCCTTTGGTCCTGGCATCTTCAGCGTGAGGTACGCATAGTGTGGCACCGCCATGAATCGAGCAAACGTCGGGCGACCAAGAATAGCATGGTATTGTGACTTCCAGTCGACGACCTCGAACTCAATCGACTCTGTCCTGAAGTGGCTTACGTCCCCGAACGTAACGTCGAGTTGTACGGTGCCTTCTGGGCTAATTGCTTTGCCAGGAACGATACCGTGGAAGGTATTTGAAGATTTTGGGAGGTTTTCGACTGACCTGTTCATTTTGCGGAGTGTGTCCGCGAAGATGATGTTTATGCCGCTGCCTCCATCCATGAAGACCTTGGTCATGGCGTAGCCTCCTATTTGCGCGTCGAGTACCAGAGCCGCATGCCCTGGTCGAGCTACAACTGGGGGATGATCCTCTCGACTAAAGCTTATGATGGTTTCCGATCCCTTCAGAAATTCGGGCACGGCTGGAGGTGCCATGACAGCCAAGTTCACCTGTCGAGTGATTAGTTTTTGCTGCCTGTTAGAGGGGCGACCCTTTTGTATCATGTACATCTGCCCGTGGGGCTGTGGATATTGATCATCTTCCGCCCGTAGCACAGGTTGTATGGCACCTGCGAGATTTGCGCCTGGAACAGGCTGTGGTGCGGGTTGCGGTGGCGGCTGTGGCGCCATGAGAGCGGGCACAGCGTTCGGCTGTGGTACGGGTGCAGGCATGGGCTGAGCAGGTGTTGGGCCATTCCTCTTGAGTCGTATCACATAGTCAGTCGCCATTTGGTCGAATTCCCTACAGTTCCTTAGGGTGTGATTGGAGCGTAGTTTTCCGTCGTCCCCTTTGAAGAGGTGGAATCTGCACCAGTCGTCCATCTTTTCCTCGAACGACCGCCCGGGTTTTGCGTCGCTACGTTTGCGCCATTCTTGCCTTTTGTAGCTATCGCTCCGCTGCTCGCGATCTCGACTGTCACGTCGATCATCCGAGCGTCGATTGCTTCTATCATGGTCCTCCTTTGGCTGTGTGTATCCAGCCGCCATGAACTCGGGTCTGTTATCGTCGTAAGGACGTCTGGACCGTTTACGCCTGCGATCTTCTCTGTATGAATCTCTGCTGCTTCGACTGCCGCTTTCGTAGTTGTCGCGTGTTGGGGAAGCACGGGATCTGCGTACAGAATCCTCTCCATCTGCCCACTCAGTCGCAACTTTGATGAGGTCAGCCAGGGAGGTTGGCTTTTCACGACCAAGTGCCTCTTTGAAGTCCTTCCTGGCGAGACCTTGTATGAAGGCATCCATGGCCCTGTCTTCTGACACTTTGCCAACCGAATTGCGTATTTCGGTCCACCGCCGTATGTATGATCTCAGCGACTCGTCTGATCGTTGAGTACATGTCCTTAATTCCTCGAATGTCTTCGGGCGCTCACACAGAGGCTCGAAGTTTTTGATGAAGTCTCTGCGGAAATCATCCCACGAGTCATATGATGATGGAGGGAGTGATTTGAGCCAGTCGCGGGCAGTTCCTTCGAGCATAAGTCGTATGTACTGCATCGCCGTGGTGTTCGTGCCCCGCTGGCATGCCACGGCGAGTCTGTAATCTTCTAGCCACCCAGAAGGTTCTTGGCGACCGTTGTACTTGGGTTGCTCGCCTGTCAACTTGAACCGTTTGGGCATCCGCGTCTCACGGATGCGTCGAGTGAAGCACAATGCTCCGCATGGCTCTGGTTCGCGATCAGAGTATGAATCGCTGCTATAGGATCTTCGAGACCTGCTCCTGCTGGACCTGTGCCGGCGCGTGCTTCTCCTTCCTTCATCCGAGTGGTGGCTGCGACCACTGCGATGATGTGCTGCGTGTCGTGAGTCGACTATGTCGCGATCGCGATCCCTTGCTGGAGTTTTGTCTTCTGGCTGCATAGCCTGTGCCGCTAGAGCTAGCGATTTGAGTTGTTGGCGATGCAGGGCTGCGTTAGGGTCATTCGCCGGAGGTTGTATTGCCTTGAGGTAAGCACCTACGGAGAATAATGCACCCGCAGCAGTTTTGGGTACTGGGATTCCGTTAGCGTCCTCTGTCATGAACGACAGGTTACGGGTGATTGCTACCCTTTCATGTTCTGGAAGGCTTGCCAACCGCGACCTAGGTCGAGGGGTTGGTTGCTGTGTGGACCCGAGGGATTGCTCCCTTCGTCGGGCACTCGAGAGGCTGGCTTGCCTTTTGCGCTCCTCGAGCGTCGCTCGGTAGTTTTGCAGTCGAATTGACTCCTGCCAGTTGAAGTACTGGAAGGTCAACATCTCCTCTGGGGTGGAGTTTGGCGGCATCATAGTGCACTCCTTTATGACTTTATCTGCTTTTGCTGCCATCTCCTCCGTGATTGTCAAGGTTGTGACCCCATCTGGCATGGTTACCGTGCATGGGAATTGTGCAGGCCTGCGAGCGGCAGCGTCTGCGGATGATTCTGCGTGAAGGCCACGTAGACCTGATGGGGCGTGACCCGAGGACAGGTGTATGTGCTGTCGATTCCAGTCATGGACTCGACATCGCCATCGAGGCTCATGTCAGAGCCAGTGTGTTCATCGAGTAGATCTTCGAGGCGAATCTCGTTGTCGATGTGCTCATCACCTATGCTCATCTCGGTGTTAGCGAAGCCATTACGGATTTCTGAGTCGAGGTTGGTGTTGGTGAAGATCTCCGAGTCGACGTTGTTGTCGTTATGAATCGCGGGCTCGTAGAAGTCATCGAGGGAGATCCCGCAGTCGAAACTCTCGTCGAGTGGTAGGTTGAAGTCGATGTTGCTTGTGTTGTATGCTGATTCTGCTTCCTCGCCTTGGAGTTCCGTCATCATGAACCTATCGAGCTCGCCGGTCGACATGGTTGTTGCGGGCGAGCAGGCTTCAGGATTCGACGATGGGGCGAGCGCAGTCGACGGAGCCTCGAGTGCACCCAGCGCCAGTTGTTGCGGATCTGCTGAGTCCTGCGTGCCAAGATTGTTTACGAAAAAATTGAATGCTCCAACAGTCAAACTCAAACCTGAATCAAGGCCGGAAAACGCCTCCTGAAGCTCTGGCGAGTGCGGATTGAAATTCATTGGAAGAGCAGATGCGCTTTTTGCGGGTGAAGCGGGCAGGCCGCCGCTTTTCGAGTGGATCGGCGAGTCGCCGTGTGTCGTCTGGATCGGCGAGTTGCTGTTTGCAGACATGGCCGGCGAGTTGCCGTTTGCAGATGAGATCGGCGTGTTGCCGTTTGCTGGTGTGATCGGCGATTTGCCGTTTGCTGTTGGGACCGGCGAAACTTCGAGTCCAGCGCTATTCTTTCCCACAGACGGCGCCACTTGACGAGGGGTAGACTCATCAAGACCCATGGTTAAGGTCCCTAGGTTATGAATATGGGGGAGAGAACGTGGTAGAGCTGGAAGTATCGTCGGCTGACAAGCAGGGCAAAGATTTTACCCAGGTTCAGGGCCCTCGTGTGGAGGTAACACCCCTACGTCCTGCCTGTCTGTTATTGATTTGTGAATATGACGGTTACAAGGATCCCGGCGAGATGTCGATCTCGCTAGGGTTTGTGGCTCTGGTGGTTCGTTGTCTGGTTCGATGGCCCTCCCAGTCCTTAAATAATAGGCTGGGTCCCGGGTGTTCGTAACCGACCCGATTTACAAGTAAGGAAACTCTAAACCGACTATTGCTTCGCCAAACTTGGAGGATACTTCATCTTCGTGGGCCTCCCTTCATGGGCTTCATGTAGGCTCTGATAGTTGGGCCTAGTCGATACGTGCACCAGGTACCCTCATGGTAGGGTACCCGATAGGCATACCCATGTCAGCGTCCTTCGGAACAGACTGTCCGCCAGGACCCTTTCCAAAGATTACATCTAAATCCTTGACCGCATCATATATATCTTCACCACTTCGGAGGGGTGGCTTCGGCCGGTGATCTGCCTCACCTTTGAAATGCTGTTGCTTGCTTTTCTTTCTTAGGGGATGCTGATTTGTAAGAAATCGACGATGACCCGGGTACACATTCTTGTTACCTACATATATACTTTCAGTGCTATCTAAACAGTGTGTGCATGCATTGTATCCCTTGTTTGACTGTCCTGAAATGTTACTAAGAGCAGGCCAATCATTGATGGTTACAAACAACAACCCTCGTAGGTTAAATTCCGCTTGTTTGTACTCATCCCACACAGGTACCCCTTCATCTCACCACAACTGTAAAAATTCATCAACTAATGGCCTCAGGTAGACATCAATGTTGTTACCGGGTTGTTTCGGGCCTTGGATGAGCACTGGCATCATAATGAACTTCCGCTTCATGCACAACCAAGGAGGAAGGTTATAGATACATAGAGTCACAGGCCAGGTGCTATGACTGCTGCTCTGCTCCCCAAACGATTAAAGTCATCCGTGCTAAGACCAAACCTTAAGTTCCTTGGGTCACGTGCAAATTCCTTGTACTCTGTATCGATTCTTCTCCACTGCGACCCATCAGCCGGGTGTCTCAACATCTCGTCGCTCTTGCGGTCTTCTTTGTGCCATCGCAACAACTTGGCATGCTCTTTGTTTCTGAACAAACGTTTCAACCATGGTATTATAGGAGCGTACCACATCACCTTGGCAGGAACCTTCTTCCTGGCGGGCAAGCCCTCAACATCGCCAGGGTCATCTGCTCTGATCTTATACCGCAATGCACCGCATACCGGGCATTCATTCAAATTCTCATACTTCTCACCGCGGTAGAGGATGCAGTCATTAATGCATGCATGTATCTTCTGCACATCTAATCCTAGAGGGCAGATAATCTTCTTTGCTTCATACGCACTCTCGGGCAATTCGTTACCAGCCGGCAGCTTGTCCTTCACTATTTTCAGTAAACTCCCAAATCCCTTGTCAGATAAACCATTCGCTGCCTTCCATTGCAATAATTCCAGTGTGGTACCGAGATTTGTGTTGCCATCTTCGCAAGTTGGGTACAACTTTGTTTTGTGATCCTCTAACATGCGCTCCAACTTCAACTTCTCAAGTGTAGTTTCTGCTAGGGTATGTGCATCAACGATGACCCCACGTAAATCATCATGTATGATGGGATCATCTGGTACCTCTTCATCATCAGCTTCCCCTGTTGGGTTACCATCGTATTCAGGGTACATGTAGTTGTCATCGTTCTCTTCTTCTTCGTTGCCTTCCATCATAACCCCTTTTTCTCCGTGCTGAAGACAGATTGAGCTATGCACCTTGGGTGCTTGGCATCATATTGATCAACTTACATAGTGTCTTTACATGTACATCGTGCACACAGAAGTGGCAGGGGATCGTGCGAGCAGTTGAGCACGCTGTGAGTACATCGTGGGAACGTGAGAGAGGGAGTGGGCGACCAGGTCAACAGATATGCGCTAACACTAACAGTTAGTTTACCTCCACGGACGCACGCACGAGCGGGAATTTTTGTACTGTTCGTGTATTCATGCTAATAGTGCCATTCTTTGGTACACTAATGTCATTTTTTTTGACAAACACAGTACAGACGCAGACGCTCACAAACACGCACGTACAGACACCCCTATAAACGCACGCACGCAAAGCCTACCCCTATGAGCACCTTCGAGAGACTGGTCCGGCAGATCTTGAGGTTGATGGAGTCACCACAGGCGCCTCGCTGTTGACGGGCACGTCACCTACCACTGAAAGCATAGCGCCGGTTAAATCCTGGAAAATCCAAAAAAATACGAGCACCCGTGTCAAGTCTGGGACTTGAAGCTGGGTGGGCTGGTTCCACCACAAGGAACCAACCAGCTGAGGTAGGCTCACTTCGCCACTAATGTCATTATTCATGCTAGGATTCGACTTTTTTTGTTACTCAATGCTTTTTCGGATTTGGTTCTGAAATTTTTGAAAGTGATAGACACATCTTAGAACAATCACACTTTTTATAATTTTTCTACTTCCTCCGTCCATAAAAAAATATCTCAACCTAATTTAAATTTGCATATATCTACACACTAAATAATGTCTAGATAAATATAAATTTAGTCAGACATCCTTTTGTGTACGGAGGGAGAGTGCATCTAGATATGGTCCGTTGCACAAGATATTCTGTTACCTACAACGAACAGCTAGTTCACAGTTCACACAAAGAGTCAAAATTGTGATCCGCTTCAACACACAATTAATTATAACCAGCAGCTGGCATATATTGGCACAACCACGTGTCTCAAGGGAACGTTGTGTCCTGTACGTGTTCATTTGTGCATGCATACCGTGTCGTCATAACTTCTTTCCTTTTGTGTGTTGCCAACAAATGAAAGAAGCGAGCCGCGCTTCCATTTATGTCTTCCTTCTTGGCTAGCTTGTGGCCTTTCCATTCCTTGCCTTGCAAGACCTCCGAACCAGGGATATCAAAATGATGATCGGTACCGCCTATATATAGGAGGGAGCCACATTTTCATATGATATTTCCATATGCATTCCATTGGTCACCAGGGATATCAAGATATATAGGTGGATTAAGCGCATACATAAATTGCGAGAGGAGAAGATATATAAACATTTCTCTGTTCTAAGGAGTACTCGTCAGCCAAATGAGGCTTTCTTCATCCTCTTCGTTGGCTAAATCCATGTTTAGCATCGACACTTGTAAGTTCTGATTCTACCTCTTATTTCCTGACAATACCATCATTATTTTCAAAACTTTCGAATTGTATGTAGGTTTCCGCCCTAAGTAGCATTACATTTTACCTTTTTCTCCTTTTCCCCGATGAAGAAACCATCGAGACTCGAGAGCACCACATTTCTCTAACTCGATGATCTTTCACGTCACTTTGAAACGATGCCAAATGCTCATTAACAAGATGTATGTATATTTATCCTTGTACTTGGAGTTTCTGGATTGAAAATATAAGGAATAAGCTATAGTTAGATAGCCATCGTTGAATTACGTACTTGACAACTAATGCGGGTTTCCATAATTTAAGTGAGTTTAACTTGTGAACGTTGCACACTAGCTACAACTCTTAATCGCAAATGCTAGCACTTCACTTGCATCCCAAGCAACAACAACCTGTGATGTGCATGCAACATAAGTCTCAACACCGTTTTCTTGACGCATCGTCTTTTCCTTTATTTCTTCATCTTCTTTCTTGTTCTTTCTTATAAGTTTCGAGTGAATTATTTCCCGACGCGTTGCAATATATAGTGTAGCTTAACTATTTTTTGAATTTCTTCGCAGCAGACACCATGATGGATGGGAGCAACCACTCATCCTCGTCATCAATCTCTCCGGCGCCCCTGGGGCCGCCACGGCAGCGCAGCCCGCTGGACGTCGATGAGGAGTACGGCCGCGCATTCAAGTCCAGGTCCTTCCTCGACCTCTGGTCGCACGCGCACCGCAGCCTCAGGCACACACTCTCCTCCTACAAGCTCTCCTCCAAGCTCAGCTCTAGCTTCAAGGACGATGATGCCGCGGCATTGACGGGTGAGCCGTCGTGCTCCTACACGGTTATGGATGACTTCGTGCTGGAACCGAGCCCAGAGGCGCTCGCGCGTGCCGGACGCCGGCGGCACAGGCGGAGGTGGCGCGTGTGCCACGGACACGGACGGCGCCGCGTGGATGCGCTCCTACTCGAGTACTTCGACGTCACGCGTGAGGAATGCGAGGCGTGCTCCTCGCTGCTCGCGGCCGCCGCCGCCGCGCGGAGGCACCACCACGTGCTCCGGCGCCTACTTTACCGGCTCGACGTCGATGGCGGCGACCGGGCCGCCGCCACGAGGGACGCGCTCGCGCGGCACGTGCGCCTCGACAACCCGCTCTCGACGTCTGGCGGGCGGCTCGCCGGGTTCCGCGACGCGCACGCGCGGTGCGCCCCGCTGTCCAAGCGCCTCGTGGTGGCACGGCGCCGGCTGCGGAGGATCGCACGGGCGACCCGCTTCGCGCGGTGCGCGGCGGCGACCGCGATCGTCGGCGCGTCAGCCGCGGCCGTGGTGGCCGCGGTCGTTCTCGCCGCGCACGCCGTCCTCGGGTCGGCGCGGCCGCCGCCCTTACATTCTGCGCCACCAGCACGAACATGCCTTCAACGCGCCGGACGTCCGCCTTCGATAAGCTTCCGATCCGCCGCAAGGGCGGGCGACGGCGGCGGCGAGCCGGAGAGGAGGCGGCGGTGGACGCCGCGGCGCGGGGGCGTACATCGTCGGGCGGGACTTGGACACGGTAAGCCGGATGGTCCAGCGCGCGCACGACGAGCTAGAGCACGGACGCGACATGGCGCGCATCGCGGTGGACGCGACGGGCGCGCACGGCGGCGAGCGGCCGCCGCTGCTGCTACAGGAGGTGGCGCGGGAGGAGGAGGAGTGTGGCGAGGACCTACGGTGCCAGCTCGAGGAGCTGGAGGAGCACGCCTGCCTCTGCCTCCTCACCATCAACCGGAGCCGGAGGATGGTGGCGCACGAGATGATGGCTACGCGTGACGGGTCGCCGTCGAACGAGACCACGTCCCAACACTAATTCTTTTCACAAAAAAATAGGATTTATATATGATTCAGGGATAGAGAATGTGGCATGGAGGATAAAGAGTGTTTCTTTAACTTGTACATAATTAGCACACCATTTGTATATGAGATATATTCATTCTTTGATTCCTTTTTGGGCATTTCTTTTTTTGAAAAGGGACTGATCCATAAAACAGAGATGCACAAGTACAAATTACAAACAGGTCCAGCAAGAACCCGAAATTACAACCGAACCCCTGTAACTTGCACAGAGCACCTCGGGAAGAACACGATCAGGCCCTCCACCTCGCTCCCCCGAATCCTAGTCGCCGCCGGCACCGCCGTACCTCGAAACCGCCGGAGAAGAAGAGCCACCACGCGTTGTAGACGGCCGCAGAGTCCATCCGCCGCAGGCGACGGAATCTGACGCAATGAACGGACACGGCCAGAGCTCCTCATCACCAACACCGCCCATCTTCCCGCCGGTGCAACGCCGACCAAGACCACCACCCACGCCCGCCTCCAACCGCCGCTCGCCACACCACCACGGCCGGACGAAGCCAAGACGAAGAAGGGATCCACCTGCAGAACCAACACCAAAACGACGACGCCACGCTCCAGCCGCTCCCCCCCTCGCCGCCACGGCCGGCCAGAGAAGCAGACGCAGAGAGGCGCCACCGACGAACACCTCTGCAGAACCCGCAGCAGTAACCGGACCTCCCAGCCCTGCAGTCACCAAGCACCTCCCTCCAACTCCCTCGCCACCAAGGCCGGCCAAGAGGAGAAGAGATACCTGAAGAACACCAAGGAGGAGGCAAGAACGCTTATTGAGGGAGCTGGCTTCCAGGACCTCCCGCTTCGTCTTCCACCATGGAAGCACGCCGGAGAAACCCATCAGCCACCGACCCGTGCCGCGCCCAGACACGGAGACGAAGAAGCTCGAAGGCTCAGCCTTATTGACGGAGATCCCTGCTTCGCACACCACCGCCAGCCACAACTCCTTCCAGAGCCGCAGCGCAACGAAGAACAGAGGCAGGCTGCACCAGATCTGGCCGGCTAGATCCAATGCCCTACTCCCAAACGCCCATACGGGACAAAGTCTAAACCTAAACTCTACTAAGGGAAAGCCGGAGCCTCGCCTCAGCCCTCCATCGACGGCAGCGCCGCCGAGGAGAGCCTCGGTTTGGTCCAGCGAGAAGAGGGAGACTCTCAAAACACTGTTCACAGGAGAGAGAGTGGGAAGGATAAGAATGGGGCTCTCCCTTTTTGGGCATTTCTTTCTTTTCTTTTGATGTTCTTGATGTTGTCTTGTACTCAGATTTTTCTTGGAAATACTGAATTTCTACTCTTTTATGCAATGTTACTTTAGGTAAATCACCCTTTATTTGGATGAACGGATTCGCTAAGGGCTTGTTTGGTTGAAATTAGAAGTGAAGGAACAGAACATGAATAGGAATATTTCCTACGATGGCACGCTATTCATTCGTTTGGTTGAAAAAATAGATCAGGGAACATATAAGAAAATTACTCTGATCTCAGTAATAAAGCACAATTGCTGGAAATTTTACAATCTAGTTGGACCTATTTTCTAGTACACAATTTACATTGCTTTAGTTTACTTGTGGTTTTTTCGTTTTATATTTCCTTTTCATGTTTAAAACATGATCCTGCTTTTTGAAAGAAAAATGCTCACTTCATTCACATGCATGAAACAACGACCATATTTTTTTTGTTCCACTTATTCTTATTATGTTGCTCTCATATTATAGTGATTTCCACAAGCGATTAAACCATATCAGATTAATTCAAATTATAGTGGTATGTGTTATAGGGCTACAAATTTGTTCCACGTAGGGTGTGTTCAAAGTCACCCAAATTGTCCTAATCCACCCCTCTAAAATATATGCGCTCCTCCACGAAGCTTAGGACGCACAGTCGGTGTCGGTCTCTTCCCAGAGTCACTGACGAGTGGAGGGTCATATTACCAAAACTAAACAATACATTGATATCATTGCAAGAACCATGCATCCTAAAATAAGCATGCCAAATCCATAACCCCTGAGGTATCCAGAGGAAGAACACGATGGGTTTGTGAAATTTTAGATAATAAAATCCGAAAGGATAAGGTGTCAAATAAAACAAAAACATGTACTTCCCGACTAACAGTACCAGATGTAAGCAAAATTATACGGTTCAAATTTTGAGGTGTTTGTGTTTGTACACCACATCTTGAGTATCTAATTATTTTAGAGGGGTTGTAAACCGATTTTAGAGTCTCGTTTACGGGGTATCCTAGGAAATTCGAACGACACTCATTCGAACCACACCCATCTGTCAAATTTGGGCTGGTTGAAAAAATCATGACCCGACACAACACCCTAAAGGAATAGATGGTCAATTTTTTACCTTTGGGGGCAAATGGAAACGGACACTGTATTCTTTTACCTCTAGGTCCGCCCTAGCCCACTCGTTATCCACGCGATTGCACACTCTCTCCTTCTCCCTTTGTACTCTCCCAAATTGACGCTGCAACTGTCCAAGCACCTCCTACCGCCCTCATTGCCGAGTCACCATGTTCGAGTCCAAGACACTCAAATTTAAGATCCAGCTGCGGACGAATCAACATGCAAGCGGTCAAGAAATGAATGGACAAGAATAAGCTCACATAAGCCAAGTTAAACATGAGACAACCGTAAAGTTGAAAGCAATCAAGGGCCAAGGAAACTGATATGAGAGATTTTTATCGAGAAGTCCTAGATGATGATGGCCGACACTTCCATCATTGTATGAAAAAAATGTGATATTGACTCGAGAAGATTGACAATTCAATGTCCATTTGAAAGTTTGTATGATTATATGTGCCTATCATTTTGTGGATGCCATTCGTCACTTAATTTGAATTTAGAACTTTGATGTTTATTTTAAATTTTGCTGAAATATTTGTTATATCTTTAACATATTTATTTTAGTTCTATACTAAAAAATAGAACTAAACTAGAAAAGAAGACAATGGGAGAAAATGGTTCAAGCGGACATGTCTAAGCCTGTTTAGGGGCGCTGTTGGGTACATCGGCCGATGTGTCCGCAAAATATTGAGTGCTTTGGGCTCACTTTGAGTTTCAGACCAACCCGAATTTCATGTCGCAAAAAAAAGAAGGAATTTCATGTCTGTGTGGGCCAAGCTCACAATGGGCTCACCTGGCCCGACCTAGCAAACTGACACACACAGCACTGCGCCGGAACAAAAAAACACTCCTGCCCAAAGCAAATTAGGGAGGGAAACGGAGGAGCGGCGGCGCCGCCGACGAACCCCGTTCCGTTTCTTCCCCCGCCCCCGCTCTGCCAGCGGCGGCGGCGGAGACCACCGCCGGCCGGCCATGACCAGCTTCTCGACCACATCAAGGAGCTGCGCGAGCTCATCGCGGGCTCCTCCTCGTCCGCCGCCGGCCCGGCCTCCGCGCACTTCGAGGGCAAGCTCCGCGACGTCCTCCCCAGCCTCCTCCGCGACCACGTCCTCCCCGCCCCCACCGGTCCGTCCCTCCGCTCCATTCCCCCCGGCGACTGGACCCGGCCGCCGCTCGCTCACAACGTTTGTTTCTCCGTGACGCATGCAGCGAACGAGAGGGAGACCACCGCGGTGCTCAAGCTGCTCACCTACACGGCGCGCCGCTTCCCCGGGGTCTTCTACCACGGCCGCCCCGCCGAGGTCGTCCGCGTCATCGGCCGCGTCATCCCCTTCTTCGCCGACCCCGACTACCAGTAACCAGCCCCTTCTTACCCCCTTCCCCCCTATATAGATATAAACCCTAGTCCAATAGCTCGCTCCCGACATAGAAAATTACTTGGGTTTGAGGACTTGACCGCGAGGTGTTAGCTGATGTGGTGCGCGTGATAGATGAGGCGCCATTGGGTCTGTCCAGGTAGCTTGTTAGCCGGGGGAAATGCTGGCCGTTTGGACAAATGATATAAGTGTAAATCTTCTAGTGCGGGATGTCTAGGAAATTACATGGATTTTAGGACTTGGTTGTGTGTTTGTGAGACATGTGGTGAATTTTTAGCCGATGTGGTGTGTACGATTGCCTAGCACTATTGTATTGGGTGTGGGTTGTTTGTTAGCAGGGGAAAATGCTGGCTGTTTGAGCAAGGGATAGACCTGTAATGCTGGATACGTTCAATACGATAGTGGGGCCTGCACGTTTGGTTTGGTTAGTTTATCGAGTTGTGTCACATGCTACCTGTCGTTTTATTGCATATGCATGGTTTCTTCACTGTTGCAGGTCGATTATTTTCGACACGGTCTGGTCTCTTCTCTCACTTCTCCGCATGGGTGACCGAGAAGCCTACAGGCAGTTCTTCTTGGATTTGATGATTGCAGTGCAAGGCCTGTGTTTCTGTTCCCTTATTTCGTTACGGTCAATTAATAGTTGTAGGATTTCAGTTTGTCGAGTACTCCAGTTTGTTAGGGTATATATGAAGAGAGGATTGAAATTGAACTTCTTGTCGATTGTAACAGGTCTACAGTATGTAGCATCAAATCACGCGGAGAGTGGATGCTTTGTTAAGTGCCTCTGCGGATCCTTCTCAGATATTTTGGACTCCACTGCGACTTTTAGTGAGCTCCCAGACAGGTTCCAGCCTAAAAATGGACCCGGCGTGCTGGTTGATCTGTCAGGTGACAGGAGGTGGTGTTCATTTGCTACTTCGTTGATGAGACTCATCAACAAATGCCTCACAGATGGAACCCTGCATGTTGAAGGGCTTGTTAAAATGCCATTTGTTTCAGCTGCTTGTTCTATTATCTGCTATGGGGATGAATCCCTGCACAAGGTTGGTATTTAGCCTTGCACCTTCGGATATTTTCAGTTATACTTATTCCCCTTGGATACAATGATTAATCAATTTGGCACAACAGGTCTGTTTTGATTTTGCACGGATCGTTGCAACTGTGTCGACTGTTGAGATTCTTCCTATGGAAACTATAATTCGTTCAATCACATGGATTCTAGGCCAAGATATTACTGAGCATTCTAATGTCAGGTATACTCTTTATCACATTTTTGCTCCTAGTCCAGATTACTGTACTCGTTCTAGCGATGTCATGTGTATGGAGCAGTCAAAAGTCACATGATGGTGAAGATACGCCTCAGATTTGTTTTACCATGTGAAAGATATTTATGAAATAACAATAGTTAGATGCTTTACTAGATCGTTTTGCTCTGCAGATATTGGTTTTTTTGTTTAGCATATGTGCCTGCTGATGTTTATGTTTGAAATGCTTATGATCCCTTGGTCTGAACTTTGTCTTCTTTATATTAATTAACATGAGATAAGAACCAATGTGTAGCCATTCTTAGTAGCAAATCATATCAGTCTATGTGTACTTACGTTTTCCCCTATACTTTGTCACAAGAATGCTAGTCTGTTTGCCTTCTCTGAATATCCTCCGTAAACAGTAGCCTATTTATTGTTTTTTGGACTACATTGTACTTCTGAAACTGACAATGTTAGTTGTTGAATCGATCAACTAAAGGTTTTCCAAAACAAAACAAAAAACGAGGGATTATTCTTGAAAAGGGTTACAATTGGAGACTTTATGATAAGAAGATACAATGCAACAAGCATTGTACTCTTTCCCTCTGCCTAATGTTAAAAGCCTTAAATACCTTGTGATGTAGGTTTTATTTTGCTTTGGATATTATTTGAGTGTGAACAAACATTGTCAAGTAGCATAACATTTATCTCGTTTTTGCAGAGATACGGATTATGACTTCTCAATGGGTGCCTGCCTTCATGCTCTGCATTCTTCGTGTCCTGGTTATATTGTTGAATCCACGGCTGCTGATATTGTCAATGTTTTTGCAAGAGCAGTACAGACCAGCAGAAGCTCAGAGCTTCAGGTCAACAACTTCACTTTCCCACGTTTTGTGGGTTCTTTCATGTTCTAACAGTACCTTTTGCAGGCCGCGATGTGTAGTGCATACAAGAGAATAGTAGAACTCTGCTCCCCACAAGTATGGAAACCAGAGATCCTTCTGAAGTTGCTGTACTTGCCCAAGCCTTATGGCAAACTGACTGAATGCATTCGACTGGTTGTTGACAAATCTGCTCAAAGTTCTATATCTGTGGATGACAGTGGTGATAGAGACGGCTTTCAGGAAAAATCTGAAATATCTGACCTGCCAAAAGTCGGCCAGAAAAGAACAGCTCAGAACCAGGAAAATATTTGTTACAAACGTCGAAAGATGTCAGGATCACAATCTTCTGCTGATTCATTTATGGGTAATTTATTTTCTGCTGGCACAAGACATAAACTAGTAACAGATTATGCCTATGATCTTCAACAGTCACTAAATTCATGCGTTAAGTTCCTGTCACCTGACAATCATAATGCTTATCCATTGGAGCCTGAGACTGCTATACAAGTGCTTAGTATTCTTTGTCTTTCACTCTGCGTTAATCCAAAGACAAGTATTTTTATTAGGATTTCTAAGCAAGTTCTATCCTGGATCCCTTGGATCTCCAAGCAGGTAGGTGGAAATCATGATAGAGCGCATGTAATTGATTTCATCTTATTATCCTTTTTAACTTGACATCCTAAACATTATTGAATATGCAGACAACCAAGACATGTTTGTTTTCCTTTGACGCATTACTATATTTCGAAGCTCTTCAGACTGTAATGCTTCTCCAACGTAAGGTTTTCCTCCTTTTGTAAGGCCATGTTGCAACTTATGTGAAGTATATTTGGGATCGTTGGTTGCTTTAGCTATAACAAATGTGTTATTATTATTCCGTTCAAGGTTTTTGTAATCCTGTTTTGTGTTATACACTTGTGTAGCGTAGGCTTATTCTATACAGCTTCTTGGAATGACTTGTTCTCCATATAAGGTAGCTCACTAAATAAGTTTGATGAGCTGTTTCTGTAAGCGCAGCTTATAGACCCTGCATGCTTACATCCCCAACAATCCATCCTTCTCTGAATCAAAACATGTATTAGGCCTTGTTTGGTTATGCTTATTTCTGACTTTTGGACTTTGACTTATAAGCCACAAAAGCATCTAAATAGGTGCTTTTGACTTTTGGCTTTTGACTGACCATTGTTGCATAATAGTATAAACTAAAAGCCACAACCAAAAGTACCTATTTAGCTGCTTTTGTGACTTATAAGTCAAAAGACAAAAGTAAGCCCGGCCAAAGAGGGCCTAAAACATAGAATATCACTTTAACCTACGAGCAGGTTATAAATATGAATAAGCGATCTGCTGTTGCCGTTGTCCTAGGATAAGCTTATAAGCCTCATATCTTTGAGCTTCTGCAGACCTGAATACACGATGATATGGCTTTCTTATTTCAACTTTAGTTCACTTTTTGTCTGAATGTCTATGTAGCCTCTCATCCTGGAGACACTAAACTATCTGAAGATGAAGCTCGGTTAATTGGTGACCGTAGTGAAGACTTTGGTTATCCAGCATATGTTGATCTCATCGGTTTGCTGAAACGGATGTGGTCTGAGGGTCATGCTTCCACTCAAGCATGTTTAGACTGGAAGTTAAAATGTCTTATGGTACAAGTTATTGCTAAGATTGGTGATAGATTGAATACTGAATGTGACCTTGAAATCCTTGAATTGGCCATCCGTAGTGAATTCGCGGAGGTTCAAAATGAGGCTCTTATGTCACTACCCATTATTGTACTGTACTCTGGTCCTAGGATGCTTGGAGTGATGTTCAAGAAACTTGAGTAAGTAAATATGCTTCTTTTTCCATGATTTCAGACTATGCATTTTTCCACTTTACACTTATTATGAAACCGAACAATAAAGTTCTGGTTGGGCTATGGTTACCAATTACTATTGAAGGCATTCCCTTGGTTAATGATTATAATCATTTGAATTTTCTTATAACAAATATGCACTTAATTTATTTTCTATTTCTGCAATATCTGATAGCCTGGAGTCGGCTTGTTTTTCTTCAGGTTGTTTGCTGATTTAGGATCTGAGAAAGTATGGAAATGTATTGCCTTTTCACTTGGTTTCCTCTCTTGTTTAAATGGAACCACTAATGTTACTGACAAAGTGGGGAGGAGTTGCAAGATTGTCTTGGACAAGCACTCAAAACAGCCTGTCTCAACATTAGATCTTCTCTTAAAAGGTTTCTGTTGCCCTCTCTGTGAAATCAAAGCTGTCAATACTAAAGAGCAAATTTCTGTTGTGGACATGGCAGTAATGCAAGCTGAGAATGTTGACTTGAAACATAACATGTTGAAGGCCCACTCACTTTTCTTCAAGTTCCTCTATGCACAGAGTTCCAACGAATGTGTCATTTCTATGGTTCAAGTTTTGCCACGAGTACTGAGGCATTCTAGCAGGGAGGTTCTGCTCGAGATGAGAATTGAGTGGGTAAAATGTATTGATTTTCTACTACTAAATGGAATGAAAGATGTCAGAGATGCATTTTCTCACGTAGTATGCTGCTTCTTGGAAAATAGAATTATGGACATTCTGTTCTCAGATGAACTGGAAATGAAGGGACGGACCAAAGAAGTCAATTTTATGGACAAAATAAAGCATGCTTTTGCAAGCTGAAGATTCTCACTTTCTTCTGACCCTTTTGGAAGCAACTGCAACAATTATGCAAGCTAGTGATACTCAAGGAGAAGTTTTTTTTGGCTCATTTGTATTGCTTATTGCTCAGCTTGATAACCACGATCCCATCGTAAGGAAGACCACATCAAGGTTACTTCACAGATGCTGCAGCTACTGTTTCAAAGGAGGAATAGAACTTTTCCTCTCAAAGAACTTCCATGTTAGAGATAATTTATATGATTATTTGTCATCTAGACTTTTAAATCACCCCGTAGTGATCAGTGGGTTTGCTGAAGCTGTTCTTGGGATTAAGACTGAAGAGCTGATTAGGAGAATGGTTCCATCAGTTATACCAAAGATTATCGTGTCTCACCCAAACAATGACCAAGCAGTTGATACTCTGCATCAACTGGCAAACCATCTAAACACTGAACTGGTACCATTGATTGTTAATTCATTACCGAAAGTGCTCTCCTTCGCTCTATTTTATGAAGATGGGCAGCATTTGCCATCTGTTCTACAGTTTTATCGCACTGAAACTGGAACTGATAGCAAAGAGATATTTGCAGCTGCTTTGCCAACACTTCTTGATGAGATCATATGTTTTCCTGGAGAATCTGATCGCATCGAGACAGATAGAAGGTAACGTATCTTTTCATTACAGACACAGCTCTCCAGCTACTTTCTTTTGCAATTAGGCATATTTTGAACGAGTTGTAATGGAGTTTCAATTTTCAGGACAACAAGAATTTCGCCAACAATACAGAATATTGCAAGAATTTTGACAGGCGATGACAACCTTCCTGAGTTCTTGAAGAATGATTTTGTCAGACTTCTTAATAGCATTGACAAGAAGATGCTTCATTCTGATGACATGAAGCTTCAGAAACAAGCTCTCCAGCGTATACGGAAGTTAGTCGAGATGATGGGCCCTTACTTGAGTACACATGCACCAAAGATTATGGTTCTGTTAATTTTTGCCACTGATAAGGAAGCTCTTCAAATGGATGGTCTTGATGTGTTGCACTTTTTTATAAAGCAATTGGCTGAGGTATCACCGACGAGTATCAAGTATGTTATGTCCCAAGTCGTAGCTGCTTTCATTCCGTCTCTGGAAAGGTGCAAAGAACGTCCTTCTGTGCACCTGAGCAAAATTGTTGAAATCCTAGAAGAACTTATTGTGAAAAACAATAAGTTGCTCAAACAGCATATACGTGAATTGCCGTTATTGCCTAGCTTACCATCTCTGTCGGAAGTAAACAAAGTATTACAGGAAGCCAGAGGAGCAATGACTTTGCAAGATCATCTAAAGGATGCCGTCGATGGTCTTAATCATGAGAGTTTGAATGTAAGGTACATGGTAGCATGTGAGTTGAGCAAATTATTCAAGGCCAGACGGGAGGATATTACTGCCCTTATAATTGGTGAAGATATTTCTGATTTGGATGTAATTAGTGCTTTAATTATGGCTTTGCTTAAAGGATGTGCTGAGGAGTCGAGGACAATTGTTGGCCAGAGATTGAAACTAGTTTGTGCAGATTGTCTCGGTGCACTGGGTGCAGTTGATCCTGCTAAATTCAAGGTGATTTCGAGTGAGCGCTTTAAGATTGAATGTTCAGACGATGATCTTATATTTGAGTTGATCCACAAGCATCTTGCAAGGGCTTTCAGAGCTGCTTCTGACACTACAGTACAAGATTCTGCTGCGTTGGCTATTCAAGAGCTACTAAAACTGGCTGGCTGTCAATCTTTACCCAATGAATATAATGGGGAGGATTCAAGTAGTTGTGAAATGAGCAAAAGAGGCCAGAAGTTGTGGGGACGTTTTTCTAGTTATGTTAAGGAAATAATTGCACCGTGCTTGACATCAAGATTTCATCTTCCTAACGCTAGTGATGCTGCTCTACTTGGCCCAATATACCGTCCATCAATGTCTTTTAGAAGATGGATATATTATTGGATTAGAAAGTTGACATCACACGCAACAGGATCGCGTTATGGTATTTTCAGTGCATGCCGAGGAATTGTTCGGCATGACATGCCAACTGCTCTCTATCTCCTACCTTACTTGGTTTTAAATGCTGTTTGCTATGGGACCCAGAGGCTCGGCAAAGTATCACTGACGAAATTTTGTCGGTTCTCAGCGCAGCTGCTTCAGAAAGTAGTGGGGCTATTGTCCATGGTATTACTGGGGGACAGAGTGAGGTTTGTGTTCAGGCGATCTTCACTTTACTTGATAATCTTGGGCAATGGGTTGATGACCTCAAACAGGAAATTGCTCTATCCCAGTCTAGTCAAGCCATGGCTGGAAAGCATGCAGGTAAATTCAAAGATGAAGGCGGTTCTATTTCCGGCCAAGATCAATTGCTGGTGCAGTGTAGCAATGTTGCCGAGCTGTTGGCTGCTATACCTAAAGTTACTCTAGCTAAGACCTCTATCAGATGTCAAGCTCATGCTCGTGCTCTAGCATATTTCGAATCTCATGTCCGAGAGAAGTCTGGGTCCTCTAATCCAGCTGCAGAGTGTAGTGGTACTTTTTCAGATGATGATATCTCTTTTCTCATGGAAATATATGGAGGATTGGATGAGCCCGATGGTCTATTAGGTTTAGCAAATCTGAGGAAATCATCAAGCCTACAGGATCAACTTATCATCAATGAGAAAACTGGAAACTGGGCTGAAGTGCTAACACTATGTGAACATGCGTTGCAAATGGAACCTGATTCTGTCCACAGACACTGTGATGTCCTCAACTGTTCGCTAAACATGTGCCACCTTCAAGCCATGATTGCACATGTGGATGGTTTGGTGTGCAGAATACCTGAGAATAAGAAAACTTGGTGCATGCAAGGAGTGCAAGCAGCTTGGAGATTAGGGAGATGGGATCTGATGGATGAGTACCTACCCGAGGCAGACAAAGGTCTTATGTGCAGCAGTTCTGAGAACAGTGCTTCGTTTGATATAGGTCTTGCCAAGATATTCAAGGCAATGATGACCAAAGATCAGTTTATGGTTGCTGAAAAGATTGGCCAGTCCAAGCAAGCATTGCTTGTTCCGTTGGCAGCAGCAGGCATGGACTCATACATGCGTGCATATCCCTACATTGTAAAGCTCCACATGCTGTGCGAGTTGGAAGACTTCAACTCCCTGCTGGGAGACGAATCATTTCTCGATAAATCATTCAGCGCAGACGATCCAAAGTTTCTGAAATTAACAACAGACTGGGATAACCGTCTTAGATGTACACAATCGTCTCTGTGGGCAAGGGAGCCTTTGCTTGCTTTCCGGCGGATGGTTTATAATCTAGTCATATGAATTCTCAAGTTGGGAACTGCTGGCTTCAGTACGCTAAGCTCTGCCGTATGGCTGGTCATTATGAGACAGCCCACCGTGCAATACTGGAAGCAGATGCTTCGGGGGCTCCTAACGTTCACATGGAGAAGGCAAAGCACCTCTGGAATATACGGAAATCTGATAGCGCTATAGCTGAACTTCAGCAAACACTTCTAAATATGCCTGCAGAGGTTTTGGGAAATGTTGTCCTTTCATCCCTTTGCAGCCTTTCTCTTGCATTGCCAAATGCACCTTTCTCTGCAACACAAGCATCCAAAGAGAACCCAGATGTGTCTAAAACCCTTCTTCTTTATACTAGATGGATCCACAACACAGGGCAAAAGCAGAGCGAGGAAATCAGATGTCTCTACAATAGAGTAACCGAGCTGCGGCCAAAATGGGAAAAGGGTTTCTTCTGCATGGCAAAGTTTTTGGATGATTTACTTGTTGATGCTAGGAAACGCCAGGAAGATAAGAAATTCACAGGTGGAGTTGGATCTGTCACTCCTAGCTCTGCTGGCTCTTTAAGTGCCCAAGCTCAAGAGAAGCCTTGGTGGGAATTGCTTCCAACAGTCTCACTATGTTATGCAAAAGGACTTCACAAAGGACACAAGAATCTTTTTCAAGCACTACCACGGTTGCTGACTCTTTATTTCGAATTTGGAAACATATACATCAGAGATGAGAATTCCTCCAATCAAGCAATGAAAACCGTTCATACTAGGGTAAATTTTGTTTCACATGTATTTTTTTTCCATTATTTTGACCCGTGTAGAGATCTGATCATCCCATCTAATTTGCAGATGTTAAGCATCATTCGTGGGTCCGCGAGGGATTTACCAACTTATCAGTGGCTGACTGTGCTGTCTCAGTTGATATCCCGCATTTGTCATCAGAATGGTGAGGTTGTCAAAACTGTCAGAGACATTATCAAGTGTGTGTTACAGGCGTACCCTCAGCAAGCACTTTGGATGATGGCTGCAGTGTCAAAATCAACAGTTTCTGCAAGAAAAGATGCTGCTACACAGATATTGAACTCAGCAAAGAAGGGCTGTCGGAAGGGGGGCAATGTTGCACTGTTTAATCAGTTTCCTTCTCTAATAGAACATCTGATTAAGCTGTGCTTTCATCCAGGGCAGCCCAAGGCTAAGACGATAAATATCTCAACAGAGTTCAGTTCCTTGAAAAGAATGATGCCACTAGGAATTATCTTACCTATCCAGCAGTCTCTAACTGTGACTCTGCCATCATATGATTCAAATATGTCAGGTCAATCTACATTTCACCCTTTTTCAGTCTCTGAGCATCCTACTATAGCTGGAATAGCGGACGAAGCAGAGATCCTTTCCTCTCTTCAGAAACCAAAGAAGGTATGCACATCTACTGATATATCTAGTACTGCCTTAATAATTACACTTGTTTGAGGAGCAGCAACTGTCTATACGTACTGACTACTGAAGTCTGTGTGCGAAAGTAAATACTAGATTCTTTTATAGATGGTGGACATCGTGGGATTGTGAAGGGTCCAGATCATTTTTTTGCACTCATTTAATTTCAATTTTGTCCACTAATTATTTGTTTTCACTTTTAAGGGTCAAAACTAACTACTCTACTTCACTGGTTAATGGTAACTGACAACCATTATCATTTTGAACGCCAGGTCGTGTTCCTCGGAAGCGATGGAGTTGCTCGCCCCTTTTTATGCAAACCGAAGGATGATCTTAGGAAGGATGCACGCATGATGGAGTTCAATGCCATGATCAACCGTCTCCTCTCCAAAGTTCCTGAAAGCCGCAGGAGAAAGCTTTATATCAGAACCTTTGCGGTGGTTCCACTTACAGAAGATTGTGGACTAGTAGAATGGGTGCCCAACACACGTGGTCTTCGACACATTCTTCAGGACATATACATAACCTGCGGAAAGTATGACAAGATGAGAACAACCTCGATAATCAAGAGGTTATACGATGAATCCCATGCCAGCAAAATGGCCGAGGATGAGATGCTCAAAACCAAAATCCTTCCGCTGTTCCCCCAGTTTTCCACAAATGGTTCCTGATGACGTTCTCTGAACCGGCTGCATGGTTCCGTGCGAGATTGGCGTACGCGCATACCGCCGCGGTTTGGTCTATGGTGGGGCACATCGTTGGGCTCGGTGACAGGCACGGTGAGAACATCCTCATTGATTCAGCGACCGGGGACTGCGTCCATGTCGATTTCAGTTGCCTGTTTGACAAGGGTTTGCAGCTTGAGAAGCCTGAGGTGGTGCCGTTTAGGCTTACGCAAGTAAGAAGCGAAATCTTGTCTCTTTTGAGCCGCAGCTTATCCAACTGACTTAATCTGATCTCCATTACAAGTACTAACATGGGCATTGCTGAATCTGTGATTGCAGAACATGATAGACGGCTTGGGCATCACTGGATACGAGGGTGTCTTCCTGAAGGTCTGCGAGATCACGCTGTCGGTCCTGAGGAACCACAAGGAGGCGCTCATGACGGTCCTCGAGACCTTCATCCACGACCCGCTGGTGGAGTGGACCAAAACCAGCAAATCCAGCGGAGGGGAGGTCCGCAACCCACAGGCGCAGGTATATTCCTTTTCAATACCACACATTTGCTACTGCTATGTACATGGTTGTACACAGCTAACCAACCGAGACGCTCTTCTGATCTCCGCGATTCATTTCGAATGGTGATTGCAGAGGGCCATCGCGAACATCACGGCGAGGCTCCAGGGTGTGGTGGTGGGCGTGAACGCCGCCCCCTCCCTGCCGCTCTCTGTGGAGGGCCAGGCGCGGCGCCTGATCGCGGAGGCGGTCTCCCACAAGAACCTCGGCAAGATGTACATCTGGTGGATGCCCTGGTTCTAACACTCTAACAGGTCCCTCCTCTACGTAGTGGCGGCGCCAGGGGTATGCCCCTGTATGCCTAGGAATACCCAAGAATCTAAGCGAACAAATATTTAATACAAGTGCCGGCCCATACAGTCCAGCCCAGCAGGCCTTAGCGCACGACCGTCTAGTCGTTCCTTGCGCGTTCCCTCTCTCTTCTCCGTTTGTCGACCAAATCACACACGCACAGGGCGGCTAGCCTAGCTAGCGATTGCGGCGGCGACGGCCCCCAGGAGCAGCCAACCGCGGCGGCGCCGCCCTCCTTCACTCCCGCGACTCCACCCCGACCCCCTCCCTACCCCTCTTCACCCCCGCGAAAACTGCCCAGGCTACTCCACCCCCGCGAAAACTGCCCAGGCTACTCCACGACGGCCGGCCCTAGCTAGGCGATTTGTTGACTTGCTCCACCTAGATTTTCTAATGGTATCTGTAATTTCGTAGATGCAAATTGAAAATTTGCTGGTGTGATGTATTGAAAATTTCTACCGCCGTACTATTTGGTTCATATATAGGAGCGAGAGCAAAAAAAAAAATTTAGAATGAATACCCAGCCACTGAAACCTGGCTAATTTTTTTTTAATAATACATTTATTTAATTAAATTCGAAAAATATAACGGAAAACTACGAAATTACAGGAATAATACGGCCTCGGCCAGATTTGGGCCGACAAGACCTCGTCGGCCAGAGTTGGGCCGAAAAGTGCCCGTCGGCTGAACTCCAGCCGACTGCTTTGCATGGCGGGCCACGCCTGCGGCCGACAGGCCTTTCGGCGTCACGTGGCCTCCCGTCGGCCCAAGCCTGGCCGACCGCCCTGATCGGCCAAAGCCTGGCCGACAGGGTGCTGAATAAGGCTCGGCCGAGCCTCTTCTTCTTCCTCGCGTTCTTCTTCTTCCTTTCTTCCTTTCTTTCTCACAGCAGCTCCCTGCTGCCCGATCTGTCAATCCAACCAACAATTCTTCCTGCATGTAGTGTTAGAGAGTTTAGGCAGCTCAGATATACATTGGGTTAGGATTTTGTGCAATTTCGTGTTGTTTGGTTAGAGCAATGGTTTAGTTTAGGTGGAGATTGGTGTAGGGTGGTGGTGGTGGAGCGTGGTGGTGGTGGTGCAGCGTGGTGGTGGTGCAGCGGTGGTGGTGACGGTGGTTGTCCATTGAATCGGCACGCTTCAAGGGTATGCTTTTTTTTGGCTAATTAGGATTTACTGTTAGTTATGTACGCATTAGTGTTAAGGTGGCAGTGTGATATTGATATTGCTAGGTATTTGTTGCGGTACTAATATTAAGTACATACTTGTTGCCGATTATAACATTAGTGTGCATCATATTGCTAGGTATTTGTTGCGGTACTAATATTAAGTACATACTTGTTGCCGATTATAACATTAGTGTGCATCAGTGTGGATCAGTGTATTTAAATTAGAGTATGTTTTTATCTGTAATAAGTGCGGATCAGTGTTTTAAATTTAGAGTTTGATTTCATCTGTAATTAGTCTGCAGTATGTTTTAAGTTTAGACTTTCATTTCATGCATCTGTGTTTTAAATTTAGTCTTTTAATTTAGCTACGCGAAGATATGGAACAAGTATACTTGATCAGTCCGGATGTGGATCAAAACCATCGCGCAAGGATATTACAGGAGCGTAGCCTCGAGCCTCTAATAACTCGAGGACCGAGGGAATATTGGCAGATACACCCTGCTTGGGAGGAGAGGTACATGCCTAATTTATTTTTGCGTGTCATATATTATCTGCATTAATTTTCTTGTTCGCTACGTATATATGATTACGAATTTATATTTGTTTGCTGAACATGCAGGTTGAAGTGGGCATCTGGATTTTGTATCACCGCCACCCATCAATTTCATCCCTAATTTCTTCAGGGGTCATCTGGATTTTGGTTTTTTTGGCTATAATTTCTCCCACCTCACGAATGTTGCCCCACTCACTAACTAGCTCCCTATAACAGCTCTTGGGCCTACCCTCCCTAATACTACCTTCAGTCCATATTGCGGCGTGATACAAAACACACCACGACCTATGCTCCGAACTAGGATCCGAACTACCAGACATCGTTCCTATCCGACTGAGGAAATAACCACGCACCACACCCCTCCTCCATCACCAAATCTATTGGGGTATATATATAGGCTCACCCAGGAGAAGAAGAGCGGAGAAAAATGGCGGGAGAAAAAAGGCGGGAGGTAAATGGCGGGAAAAAAAAGGCGCGAGAACTATGGCGGGAGAATTAGGGCGGGAGAAATATGGCGGGACAAGAAGGGCGGAAAAAATACCGGGAGCGACAAACGGGAGGGAGAGAAGAAGGCGGGAAAAATAAGGCGCGAACGGGCGTCGCCGGGAAGGGCTGGCGCGAAAAATGCGGGCTAACATGCACTGGTCGGCTGGGCCAGAGCCGACGGGACCTAGTCGGCCCAGCCATGGCCGACAGGGTCTAATCGGCTTAGCCCTGGCCGATTAGGTCCTCTGACACGCGCGGCGTCGGCCGACTACCTAATCGGCCCAGCCCAGGCCGACGAGGTCTTGTCGGCCCAAATCTGGCCGAGGCCGTATTATTTTTGGAATTTCGTGGTTTTCCGTAATATTTTTCGAATTTCATTAAAAAAATGTATTATTAAAAAAAAATTAGCCTGAAACCTGGCGCCACCACTGCCTCTACGCTGCTATGTATGTGTTCTCCGTGAGCTGGATGGCGCTAGTATTAATATAGGCAGCTAGCGGCATTTTGTCCCTGGGCCATTTAGCTCTGCCTCGGTTCACTGTTTTAGTGTTAGCTACTTATCATACTGCATGTCCATCTGTTAGCGTTGGCTACTGAACATGCTCCTTAATGATGAGACAGTTTTGGGACCTTAATATTAGCAAGAAAGTTTCAGGATCGTGTTTGGAGTGGTTATTTAGCAGTTGGTGGCATTTGACAGTTCCCACATGCATTTCCCTGCTGGTGATGGGCGATGCCGATGCAGCCATGCCACAAACTCAAGAGATCCAAGGCAGCGGTTCGCCATGGCGTCAAACAGCGGAATATCATGGGCAAGCCGAGCAGCCGTCTGTCAGCGTTGCCCATCCATCCATGGCCATGATCCGTCCCGTTGCAAGCGGTTACACTTTCTTTCTCTTCTGATTTCTGGAATATCCTAATGCCATTCTTATCCATTCTTTATTTTTCTTGTTCTGAAGAAAAAGGTGATGTTCTTGCTCTTGTCCTGGGACTGAATAAGAGTACAAACTCCGGAGTTTAGATTGACCGACTTTCTTCATGAGTCTCAAGAGAAACATCCAAACAAAACTTTTCTACTTGTTAAAAAAAATGGTGTCAGCTGATGGCGCCCCTGCAAAAAGTGCTCCTTGTAGGCCATTTAGAAACCCATGATAGCTGACCTGCCAGCATTACAAAACTCGGACCCTTTTTTGAGTTAGGACATTTGTAAATTGGGAGGGTGGCTGAATGAAGAAGAAAACTACTTGGATGGCTGCTAACCGACACGATCTTTGTCTCTGCTAGAGTCTGCTAGATTAGGGTCTATGGTGGGTAGCTCGGCTCCTCCTGCTCGAGGATGATGATTAGGGGTTAACTAATCGGCGGTCCCGGCCCTCGAAGTGGGAACAAGGCCAAGGGATACGACAAGAGCCAGTGGCCCGCCTAGGTGGCGGTGAATCTTTTTTGTTCATAAGCATATACAAAGAAAATGGAGATTGATACATTGTAGGTGTACCTATTTCTCCATCCAACGTCCCAATCATCAATCCAATTCTTCTTCACCATCAGCACTCATTGTATCTTTTCTCCTAAATGTCCCTTGATCAATCCTCCAGCATTAAGATCACTCAAAAATATTTCAACCAGGAATGGCCCCTCCCTAAAAACGACATAATAAAAGCCGTTTCTGGCACCTTAGAGGTTATGAGAATTTCTTAAAATGCCATTCATTTTGGCTTTTGAAACTGCAAAACATAAAAAATCGTATGTTACTTGGAATAAGCCATTTCATATGGTGTTTTTTTTTAATATTAGAGATTCTGAAAATCTCAAAATATGCCAATTAATATGGCGTTTTCCAATCTCAATAGGCACTGAGATTGAAAAACGACATATGTATCAGGTAGTTTATTTTGAATGACTTGAAAAAAAATTGCGTTTCGTAATTGTAAATGAGCCAAAGTGATTGCCGTTTTCAGAGATTCTCAGTCTCTGGATTTTTAGAACGCCAAATCGGAAGGAGTTTATGAGAGGGGCTAGATTTGGTTGAAAGTTTGCTTGTCATTTAAGAAAAAAGATAACTTGTAAGTGAATTTGGGAGCAGTCAGCAAAATGCAAAGCGATAGTTGCTGACTTGCTGCTGCTGCGGTACCTGTCTATTGCTAGCATGCACATTTTTTCACATTGTGATTTTAGCAAGTTCTGTGGCCAGCAATCGAAGGAGGTAAACCGGATGACCCCTAGGAGGCCTCACAGAGCTCAGCGCACGTCGGCCGTTGGATGGAGCAGTTACCGCGCGATCTGGACCGTCCGTTTGCGGTAGCTTTTCACTTCTTTGATGCGCCGTCGTGGTGTGTGTTTGAGGGGTAGTATCGGGACCGAGCCTCTCGCCGTCCTCTGCCCTTTTGCTCCCCACAGCGAACCTTGCGCCGACGAGCTTGGGCGGGCGCCGCACCCCAGCCAGCTCGAGCTGCTGTCTCCTCCTCACAGCTAACAAGGAGGAAGCACAAGAGGCCGTGATTTGCCACTGCTTCCGACCTCGCGCCGCCGAGCACGGGTCGTGCGCGTCCCCATCAAATTCGTCCTCGCGTCGGGAAGGTAAATTGTGAGCAGATCCTTGATCTCATCGATCTCTTTCCTTCCCTCACTGTAGATTCTCTTCTTCCTGAACTAGCTGCCCGGTCTATTCGCCTGCGCAGGAAGGAGGCAGAGCTGCGAGGGTCCGAGCTCTGGACGCCGAGGCACTACAGCCCCCGAGTCGCCTCAGATCTGGTTTGGAGGTGGCGCACCGGAGCTGTGCAGGAGAAGATGGGCCAGAGGCAGGACGGATCCGTGGAGAAGACTGCCGCCATCTTAGTCCTCATGCCTCCTCTTGTGCCCACGGACGCCTATGCTCCTTCTGCCGGCGAGGAGGAGCAGCGTCGGTTGGAGGTCGAATATGGACGGAGATGGAGGTTGCTGAGCTCTGACAGCCGCCGACGAGTGAAGGTTTTCATCGCAGGAGAAACCAAGGACGCCCCGCAGCTGACCTCGCACCTCTTCTACATTTGACTCACCGCATTTATCCCTCTCGCAGGTGCCCAGACTCCCTCTTTCTCTCTCACTTGCACACTCCTTTTTTAATCCCTAGACTATATCGTCTTTATGTGTGCAGATTCTTTTTTTCTTATGCCTACAAGTTGTTCCATGGAAATTCCACCATGTTGCAGGGAAGATTACTCTATAATGTTTGTGCTCCGTTGTGTACTTATTTCGCCTAATTTAGCTTTAACGATGAAAATGCTCCGTTGTATGGTCTGGTGTAATAAGCTCAACTAAACACAATGACGCTTCAGTGCTTACTGTTGAAAATCAAAGTTTCTTATTCCCTTTTTATCATTACAGGTTTCCTACAAACAGGCTGTGCAATGTAGGGATCTTTTATCATTAATGGGTGCCTATGAGATGGTGACTAGGAATCTTCTATCCTCTTGCGTCAGTTCTGCAAGGAAAGGTGAGAAGAATATGTCCACATATTAGTATTTCACTTGATATAATGTGCTTACTGCATTTAAACCCTTATCATGTATTGACAAGCAGGCTCATATTTACAACTCCAAGTATTTCCTCAACAAAATCGGCTTACTGCTCCCTTCATCCCATATTTCGAGTGATTCCAATCTATAGTTAATTTATCTTTTTGTTCTGTAGGATTTTTTTACATGGTGACAGGTTTGCTGCCATGTTCAGATCTTTCGTGCACAGAAATTCCTATTTTCATGCAGCAAACATCACTTTACAAAGAAGGGTCAATAATTTCTTTGGTGATAGTACCATGTTAGTTTTGTATGATCTGAAATCTAGCACATAAGGTCTCACGAGTTAGCATGAAGGAGATCAAAACCATGTCTTTGTGCAGTGGCATGGGGGAGGAGTAAGACCGTGGCTTGACTGGAGCGACGCTGCTGCTGCGACTGCTCCTCAATGAAAAGCACTTTCATGGCGGTGCCAGACAGTTCCAAGGCCTACCTGAGATCCTTCATTTGGTGATGTCGGCCGGTGAGCATTGTCCACATATGCTCTATGACACGTATTAGTTATGTTTGATGCATCTGTGTGTAAGGACACATATTAGTTGTGTGATGATCCAACTATGATTTTGCTTACTGATTTTTTTCTTTGCCTTTGTGTTTTTATTTGGTTCTGCCAACTGCCATTATGTTTTTATTTCCATAAGCTCAATGAGGACTATAAGCTTAGTTTGATGGAACCATGCTTGATTTAATTCAGTTCAGCTATTTCTTATTAATTTTTTTGCCTAAAAGATGACATTTTAATTTCCAAGAAAAGCATTGGTGCCTGGAATATATCTCAACTATTTCATTTGGTTGTTCCTATATATTGGTATCTACCTATGCTCTGCATGTCTTTCTTTTATGTAATATTTTCCTCTTTTATTGGAATTTAAAAGGTATTGATTAGTGCATTAGATGTTTTGTGTATGATTGCTTCCCATATTATTTTTATCTATTGATATTTCAAATATCTTTTTGCTAGGTTTTCCATGGGAGTGTTGATTGTGCCCTTTTTGGCCACCTCTCTGACAAGGATTATGCTGTCACGAGTCCATTTAATGCTGATCATGGCGTCACCCGCTGGATATGAACTTGCTGGTATTTGATGATTTGCTCCTTCACTGGTTTGTTGCCTTCGAGCATATAGCTAAAGCTAATACACATGCTTTATTAGTTGCTGCATATACGCTGCCTCTAGATGAGTAGCGAACATGTGCTCCAGTCTGCTGAAAAAGGTCCTGTTGTGGCCATCTTTGTTGACACCTTGGTTAAACCGACCGAAACTATTGCTCTATGTCTGTCTTTATGTTGTTGCTCTATGTTATTTTGATAAAATCATTAATATTGAAAGAAATACCTCGGTGCTCTGTGTTATTTGTTTAAAACTGTGAAAAATTAAATTTGCTTATTCTAGGTGCTAGCTGCATAATATAACCTTCTAGCTTATAAATACAGTACTAGCTGGTTGTACGTGAGTAGCTATTTCCTACCGACTCTTTTATCGGATCAGAGGGAGTACAATTAGTTCCAACTTTCAATAGATATGACACTGAAAGGTTTGGCTCATGTAGTTTCTGTTTTAGATAGAGATGGATATTTGAGTTGTTTACTGTAGGTTGATGTTGTTGTTCTATTCATGTATGTTGATGTTGTGATTCTATTCATATGCAGGGATCTGCTTCACTTTGATTCCAATGTGAGGTGAGTTATTATGATTGCATGCTTACCTTCATTTTCCCTTAACTTTGATTAAATTTGTTTCTTTACTCTGTCAGAAATTGGGGGACAGTGGTGGGCATTGTTTTGTGGAAGCTTAGCATCATGAACTGAGCAACTACAATGGCCGCTATACTCCACCCCCTCCAATATAAGCCTTAAAGGTAAGCAACCCATATGGCCGCTAAACACTGACAAGAGTGTCGAGGGAAATAGGAGGGCAGATGGATTATCTAGCTTACTAAAGCAAGGTAGTAATGTTTTACCCAATAGCCCTAATATGTATTTTTACTTCCTGGTGTTTATTTACGGTAGCTAAATATCTATGTAACAGAGCGAACACTATTTATTCCTTGCTCGACATTTCCTCCTAATTTCCTGTTCTAAAACTGATTGAAATGATTGTTTTTAACTCTTTATTTCGTTGTGTGGGGCATTCCAGTTGCTATTACAGATATTTGAAGCAATTAAGGTTGGGTTTTGGTTTAGTCATCTTTTCTGAAAATGTTAGTGACGGACTATTGCATGCCATTATCCAAAATGGTCACTGTTTTCGGGAAATCAGTGTAACTATTGTCTTGAATAGTTTGTTTTCATCCTCCGGCTTAATTATGTAAGATCATTGTGCTATACTCTAAACCTACAATGCCACTGCTATGTATAATAGTCATGGACAATCAGTGTCATATTAAGAATGTTTATCAGATTTTTTCAAATTGAAAACCAGTGTCCATGGCGGGTGGCGCGCGTGACGAGGGGTGGACTCGGCAAATCCCTGGGTTGTGTACCCCGGGTTGATTGAGGGGGAGAGAGATGAGCGCTGGTGATCACGACGGCTGACAAGCGAGGCGTTTTACCCAGGTTCAGGCTCCCGGAGGATAACACCCTACTTCCTGCTTGTCTGGTTATTGATGGTGAGCTGTGGCTACAATGGCGAGATGGCAATCTCGCTAGGGTTTGTGTGGCGGCTATGAGCGTACCCTAGACGAAGGACCCTCCTAGCCTTTATATGGTAGGCTAGGTCTCAGGTGAACGGTGCCGATGGCGCTTACAAGCATGGCGGGGTCGCATGACCTAGCGTCGACTATCTTGGGCCGCACGTCGTCCTCCTTGGGCCTTCCTTGGGCCCTCGTCATAAGGCTGATGGGCTTGGCGTGACCCAGGTATCCCACCGTGGGGTAGTCGAACAGTGACCCCACGACAGGAGCCCCCGAGTGCTTAGTCGAATCGTAGAGTCGGGTAAAGGACTCCTTCCTCCTGGGCACGCCGTCAGGTTCCTGAAAGAGATAAGTAAAATTGGTCGACTCCGGCCGTTCAGGGCTTATGGAGGATTCCTTAGTCGAACTGTCAGTTCCAGGATAAAATACCGTGAGTACAGCCTTAGTCGGTGATTTTTCGACTGCTTTTGTTCTGAGTCACTCGGGAGCGCGAACAGCGCTCCCGATGGGAGTAGCCCCCGAGATTAAGCTGAATTGCTTGCAATTGAGGTTAAACTCAATTTTTCTTCAGTCGAAAAGCCTGCTCCCGATGGGAGTAAAGAAGGGACTCGACTTGGAGTCGCGACTGGCTTTGTGTGACTTACTGTGTATTCGGCCGGTTTGGCTTACTGCGCGAGTTTGCTCAGCATTTGGAGCTTACTAAATGCTCTTGCACTCGAATGAAATGTTCGAGTTCTCAATCAGCTCGTTGGCTTACTGTACGAACTTATTCAGCTCTGAGAGCTTACTGAATTTTCTTGCACTCGAATGAACTGTTCGAGTTCTCCATCAGCCCGTTGGCTTACTTCCTACGCCTTCGTGGTTGACGTCAGTGCTGACGTTTTTGACGCACTCTGTGTCCGATGGGACGTGACAGTGCGGTCCCACTGTCAGTATTGACTGGAGACAGCGGTTGCCGCTTTTTTCTGACCGTTGGGCGCGAAAATTTCGCGGTGTGATGATGGCGCCTTGATTCCCGCGCGTAGTGGGCGGTGCGGCCGCGACGGTTGCTATCTCCGCGCGACACGTGGACGGCCAGATGATGTCGGAGAACGGTTTCAGCAGGGATGGCCAGGATTGACTGACCGCGCGGTATATAATTTTCACCGCGGCGGTGAACAGTTCATCCATCCCCATTCCTTCATCATCTCCACTGCTTCTGTTCCGCCATTGTTGCGCTGCGTGCTCTCTGTCCTTCTTGTCTCCACCCTCCATGAGCAAGGCCGCGATGAAGAGGGGGAAGGCTGCTGCTGGCGCCGTCGCCGCCGCCGAGGCGAGCGTGATGAAGAAGCCCGACGGCGATTGGGTCAAATCGTCGGTGAAGAAGGCCGACCTCGAGGCCCTCCGCGCGCAGGGGCTGCTGCCGCCGGCAGACCAGGCGACGGTGCGCGCTCCTGGGAAAGAGGTATTTCCTCTCCTCGCGAGGGGGAACGCGTTTGCTTCGTGGATTTCCTTCCGCGGGGTTTCGGGTTCCCCCTCCACGATTTCGTCCGTGGTCTCTTGTATGCTTATGGGATTCAGATCCACGATCTGACTCCCAATAGCGTCTTGAGCATCGCGAGCTATTTCGTGCTCTGCGAGTGCTTCCTGGGAATCGCACCCAACTGGCTGCTGTGGAAGTCGCTATTCCTCGTGAGAGGAACGTGGGGAAGAGCAAGCAGTGTACCCAGTCGGCGGCTTCGGCATCCAGGTGCGTGGCGACACCTCCTACTTCCAGATGAAGAAGTCCGACTCCGTCCAGGGCTGGCGGAAGAAGTGGTTCTACATCAGGTGCGACCAAGCAGGGCTTCCTGAATTCGCAGCTGATCGCGAGTTGCGGAAGACGAACGCGTGGGCGCACCCGCTGTCGAAGGAGGACAGGGAAGCGACTCAGCCCTTGCTGACGCTACTTCGTGGCCTTCTGAAGAGTCTTGGGCGCGAGACAGGTGGAATTCACCTCATCGCCACCTTCTTCAGGCTTCGGGTGCAGCCGCTGCGCAGTCGCGTCCACCCCATGTGGGCGCGTGAGGATGCTGGCAATGAGCTTGATGATGACGCAGTCGAGTCGAAGGTGAGGAGCATCACAGTCTCCGAGCCGCTGACCCGTGCAACGTCAAGTGCCCAGTCGAGCCATATGGGCCTATAACCCTGTGCCTGAGGTGAGCTTTGTTTGCTTTGTTCGCCTTGTATCTTCTTCTGTTGAATCGTTTTGCTTGACTCGAATGCTTCATTTGCTGACAGGGTCGTTCGAGCTACGTCAGTCTCCCTCCGTTGATGGAGAATGGACCTCACGAAGAGGCAGAGTTCCCTGAGGACGAGGGTGATGACGATGAAGTTCCCTCCGCCACCTCTCCGAGTGAAGAGTTGGAGGAGGATGATGAAGACGAGGAGCCGCTGCGGAAGCGGCAGAGGCGAAAGGGTGGCGACTCTGGTTCTGCCTCGTCGCCTGTGAAGGAGGCGGGTGTGATCGAGGAAGAGACGAGCGAGTCCTCTTCGGGTGCTAGCACCCGAGTGATCTGGCGGAACCGTTGGTCGTGCCTCCACTCGGCTCTGCACCGCCGATCGAGTTCGCGAGGATGGCCTCCGTCTCCTTGGGGAGTGAAGATGATGATGTAGTCAGGTTAGTCGCATAACCTTGCTTTGTTTTTGTCGAGTGTGCTTTTTCACTTGCGGGTCCTTGAATTGAGACTTCTTGTGACAGCGACCGTACCGGCGCTGCTGTTTCTTCCCCTCGTGAGATGGAGCACACTTCTGCTCCCATGATCGAGCAGACTGCGAGGACGACCGGAGAGGAGGCTCTGGCGGGTGACGTTTTGGCCTTGAAGGCTTCGACCTCCGCCATGCCTGAGAGGTCTGCTGATGCGACTCCGGTTGACGCTGGGCTGCTTGAGCATGTAAGTGTTCTTCGATTCCTTCTGCAAGATCTGTATCGGGTGCGCGTACAGCGCTCCCGATGGGAGTAGCCCCCGAAGATGCGCGTGACTGGAATAGTCGGGCGCAGATTGATGTCTTGTGTTTCCTGCAGCCATTTTATCGCCAGCAGATGGAGGGAGCCGCAGCCTTCGTTCGCATGGAGCAGGAGAGGGATCAGCTCCGCACTGCTCTGGAGCAAGCGAATAGTAAGTGTGAACCCTTGTGTTCGAGGGTGCTTCGACTGCCTTTATTACTAACTTTGCTCCGTTGATCCGTAGGCGAGAAGGAGAGCATGAAGACGCGGGTCGCGGAGCTGGAGAAATCGCTGGGTGAAGCCCAAGAGCGGGAACAAGCTCGGGCTGATCTGGAGAAGACCCAGGTCGACCGCTTGCTCGCACTCGCAGATGTTGTTGGAAGTAAGTTTTTCGGCTCAGTGCCTACTTTGCCTCTTTTCGACTTTTGACGTCTTACGGGTGTGGATTTCTTTTGAACAGAGAATTGCGGAGGTGCTCCTCCAGAAGGGACTTCTAGCGAGAGTGTCGGTTTGGCGCAGGCTGTTGGCTTCGTCGACCGCGTCTGCGCGTATGCATCGGCAGCGCTGCAGCAGTCGACGGCGGCCTGCAGAAGTCGACGGAGGCCTTAGCGACTGTGCACCGGAACATCTTTCCGAACCAGCCACCACCAGCTGCTGTTGACGCACTCGCGGCTCCATTCGAAGGCAATTCGAATGTCCTGGCGGACTTCACGCGCGCGCAGACGGTACGCGGCTCAGAGCTCACTTTCCAGCTGCTTCTTGGTCACCAAGTCGTAGGTGATTTTGAGAAGGTTGTCAGCGACTTCCCTCGGAAGCCTGATGGCAGGACCGCGTCCCTTAGCGGTGTGAAGGTGCAGGCGAGCCAGCTAGCTGCGAAGTTGGTCGCCACCTTCGAGAGGAGGATTGCCAAAGCTGCAGAGTTGGCTGCTAGGAAGAGCCGTTCCCAGTCGGAGTCTGTAGTGTAGACTTTTTCCTTTTAGGATTATGCTTCTGCTTTTGGGCTTGAGTCTGTAATGCACTTTATATTGTGCGAGTGAACATGCTGATGATGAAATGTGAATTCGCTCCCTCGGGGGTGTAGTCGCCGAGTCTTTTTTGATGTCTGGCTTGGATGAATTATGTTGATTCTTTTCCTGGCTTGACGCTGTCAATTCTTGGCAGTCTGACATGGGCGAAGCTCCTGACGTTGCTGGAACTACTGGCGCGGACGATGAGAGGACACCACTTCGGCTGCGCCTACTCGTCGCCGCCGTCAAGCTCCTCCAGCTCCTGTGCGAAGCGTAAATGACCAGAGAATTATCACCTTCATGAGGAACAAGGTGGTTGAGCTCGAGTCGAAGCTGAAGAATGCTGAGTTGGAGCTGGAGCGATTGAGGTCGCGGCCCGTTGCGCCGTTCTCCCAGCGTGAAGAGTTTCTGCTTGGCGAGATGGACTTGATCAGTCGACAGCTGCAAGGTTGGCCTTCTAGCGTTTTTGCTTCGGCTTCTGTGTCTTCCTGCTATGCTTAATGCTTGGCCTTGATGCAGATGTGAACTCTGACTGAAGGCTGAGCAGCTTCGAGTGGACGAGCGAGTAGAGAAAGAGGCCGCCGGTGACTCACCCGAAGCGCGCCAGTTTTGGTCGAACAAATCCAAGGTAGTATACTGGCACGAATGCTGGATCGCACCTGGCGGGCTGCTGTGCTCTTGGAAGGTTGCAGAAAAACCCTCTGGCAGATCAACAAGGTGTACTTTCCTCACAACGAGCAGCCGAATGGACTGACTGCGCTTCTGGAGAGGTTCCGTGAAGGCGGTGCGTTGAAGGAAGTCGTGCACGCTCAACTTGTTGCCGGGGCGAACGTGGCGTTGGCGTACGTTCGAATGCACCGGCCTAATCTTCCATTGCACAAGGTGCTTGACGGCTTGCCTGGAGAGGGTGACTATGCCGATACTCTTGCGGCTGCGCGCCAGATGATTCAGCAGGTCAGAACTTCAGCGAGCACCTTGTAGGGCCACTTGATGCGCCAAAGGGCGAGCCTGTAGAATAAGAGCAGTAGAGTGCTGTTGCATAGCGTTAGCTTGTAAAAGAAATTTTTCCAAGTGGAAATATGAGTGTATGTATGTCGAGGTGGGGGTAGCCCCCGAGTTAGTAAATTGTATCTTGTAGACGTCTGTAAACCTGTATGGCGCAGCCCCCGAGCGGATCGAGTGCGGCCTAGGCTTTTGAATTAGACATGTGCGGCGCAGCCCCCGAGTGCTTCGAGTGCGGCCGAGGTGTGGCGAGTCAGACCTGTGCGGCGCAGCCCCCGAGTGCGTCGGGTGCGACCTAGGTTTTCGAGTTGGACCTGTATGGCGCAGCCCCCGAGTGCGTCGGGTGACGGCCTAGGTTTTAGACCTGTGCGGCGCAGCCCCCGAGTGCTTCGGGTGCGGCCTAGGTTTTTGAGACCCTGTATGGCGCAGCCCCCGAGTGCGTCGGGTGCGGCCTAGGTTAGACAGACCTGTGCGGCGCAGCCCCCGAGTGCTTCGGGTGGCGGCCAAGGATTTGCGGTGACCTGTATGGCGCAGCCCCCGAGTGCGTCGGGTGACGGCCTAGGCTTGACTTAGACCTGTGCGGCGCAGCCCCCGAGTGCTTCGGGTGGCGGCCAAGGATTTTGCGGTGACCTGTATGGCGTAGCCCCCGAGTGCGTCGGGTGACGGCCTAGGCTTGACTTAGACCTGTGCGGCGCAGCCCCCGAGTGCTTCGGGTGGCGGCCAAGGATTTTGCGAGTTGAACCTGTATGGCGCAGCCCCCGAGTGCGTCGGGTGACGGCCTAGGTTTATGTTGCTTTTTGACTAAAAAAGTAAAGGGGAGAGCTTGTTCCACAAATCACTTCATTGATTTTTGCGAGCAGGCCGCCTCATTAAAACCCTTCCAGTCCCCTCAGGTACCCTGGTAAGGGAAAGAGTGCGTCTGGAACCTGCCGCTTCTTGAGACGGTCCCTGTCTTCGAGTCCTTCAGGCGGTAAGCTCCGCCGCCAATTGCCTCTGTCACGATGTATGGACCTTCCCACGGGGAGGCTAGTTTGTGCACCTTCTTCTGTTTTAGGCGGAGGACAAGGTCTCCGGGGACGAACGCTCTGGGCCGCAGTCGCCGTCCGTGATAGTTGCGTAAGTCTTGCTGATACACGGCTGTGCGGGTAAGGGCGATGTCGCGTGCTTCGTCCAGGGTATCCATGTCATCCTCGAGTGCTTCTTCTGCCTCGGACTCGTCGTAGGCCACCACTCGGGGTGCATCGAACTTGATGTCGCATGGCATGACTGCTTCTGCGCCGTAGACCATGAAGAATGGCGTGTACTGAGTGGATCTGTTTGGCGTAGTGCGCAGGCTCCACAGCACAGACGGCAGCTCCTCAACCCAGGCGCCTGCGGCGCGCTTCAATGGTACTCGCAGGCGCTTCTTGATACCCTTGCAGACTAAACCATTGGACTTTTCGACTGCCCATTGGATTGCGGGTGCGAGACTGATGCGTAGTTGAGCTTGATGCCTTGTTCGGAGCAGAAGTCCTTGAATTCTTCGGCTGTGAAGTTCGTGCCGTTGTCGGTGATGATGCTGTTCGGCACCCCGAACCTGAAGATGATGGACCTGATGAAGTTAACTGCTGAGGATGCAGTCGAACTTGTGATAGGCACGGCTTCGATCCACTTCGTGAACTTGTCGACTGCCACCAAGAGATGCGTGTGTCCTCCTGGCGAGGACTTCTTGAGTGGACCCACCATGTCGAGCCCCCATTGAGCAAAGGGCCAGGCAAGTGGGATGGTCTTTAGCGCTGAAGCTGGCGCGTGCGGCTTGTTGGCGAACTCCTGGCAGCCGAGACATTTCCTCACGAGTTCTTCTGCGTCTTGCATTGCGGTGGGCCAGTAGAATCCGGCTCGTAAAGCTTTGGCCACTAAGGCACGACTGCTGGCGTGATGCCCGCAGGTGCCTGTATGAATTTCGAGCAGGATGGCTTGACCGTCGACTGGATCAACGCACCTTTGCAGGACTCCTGAGATGCTTCGCTTGTATAGTTCCCCCTTGATGATGGTGAAGCCTTTCGAACGGCGAATAATGCGCTTGGCTTCGACTGAGTTGACTGGCAGTCTCTGGTGCAGCATGTACGCCAGATATGGGCTCGTCCAGGTGGGCTCGATGAGCAGAACCTCCATTGGCTCCTTCTCTTTGCCTGGCGGGTCGGCGGTGCTCGTTGATGGTGTGGAGGATCCGGGCGTGGGTCGAAGTTTGACAGACCGCTGCGTGATGCGCTCAAGGAAGACGCCGGGTGGCACCTGCGCCTTGTCTGAGCCCAGGTTGGCGAGGGCGTCGGCTTCCTCGTTGCTTTCGCGGCCGATGTGCCGCAACTCGCAGCCGTCGAAGGTGCCCTCCAGCTGGTTGTACAGGTCTCTGTAGGCGATCATGTTGTCGGCGATGGCGTCACAGGCTTCATGGTTTGCTGCACGACGAGGTAGGAGTCGCCGTAGATCATGAGGTGAGTGGCGCCGCAGTTCTTGGCCATTCGCATGCCATGGATTAGGGCTTCGTACTCAGCCTCGTTGTTGGAGGGTGTTGGGAAGTCCATCTGTAGCACGTACTTCAGCTTGTCGCCTTTGGGGGAGATGAGGATGACTCCTGCCCCGGCTGATCTGAACTTTTTGGAGCCGTCGAAGTACATTGTCCATGCGTTGGACAGGTCGGGGACATCTGGCAGCTGGGCTTCTATCCACTCGGTGGTGAATTCTGGGAGCACTTGGGCCTTGATTGACTTCGGGTGAGCGTATTTCAGCCCCCAGGGTCCTAGCTCGACGACCCACTTAGCGACTCGTCCTGTCGCGCATTGGTTGGTCAGGATGTCGGAGAGCCCGGAGGAGCTTACCACCGTGATCGGGTGCTCGGAGAAGTAATGGATTACTTTCCTTGAAGTCATGAAAACTCCGTAGGCCAGCTTCTGGTAGTGCGGGTAGCGCTGCTTGGACAGGGTCAACACCTCGCTAAGGTAGTAGACGGGTCGCTGAACAGGGTAACTGTGTCCTTCTTCTTCTCGTTCGACTACGAGTACCGTGCTGACCACCCTGTTTGTGGCTGACACGTAGAGGTATAGCGGCTCGTTCTCCAGTGGAGCCACCAGTACTGGGGAAGTCGTGAGTGTTTTCTTGAGTTGGTCGAACGCGACTTGCGCTTCTTCTGTCCACTCGAACTTGTCTGTCTTTTTCATCAGTTGGTAGAAAGGCAGGGCCTTTTCTCCCAACTTACTTATGAACCGGCTGAGAGCTGCGACTCGGCCGGCTAGGCGTTGCACCTCGTGAAGCTTGGTCGGTGCTGGCATTGCGAGTATGTTTTGCACCTTCTCAGGGTTGGCTTCGATTCCTCTTGCAGAGACGAGGTACCCAAGCAGTTCTCCGGCTGGCACGCCGAAGACACACTTGTCTGGGTTCAGCTTGATCTGATACTCGTCGAGGGCGGCGAAGACCTTGCGGAGGTCGGCGATGAGGGTGTCCTCCTTGCGGGTGGTGACGACGATGTCGTCGACGTAGACTTGGACGATCTGCCCGATGAGCCCTTTGAGGCATGCTTGCATTGTGCGCTGGTACGTGGCACCAGCGTTCTTCAACCCGAAGGGCATCGTCTGGTAGCAGAAAACGCCGTCGGGTGTGATGAATGCTGTCTTCTCCTCATCGTCGACGTTCAGTCTGATCTGCTGGTAACCTGAGTAGGCGTCCAGGAAGGACAGGCGTTCGCAGCCTGCAGTCGAGTCGATGATCTGATCTATCCGCGGGAGCGGGAAATGGTCCTTGGGGCAGCATTTGTTGAGGGCGGTGAAGTCGACGCACATGCGGAGTTTCTTCGTCTTCTTCTTCTCCACCAGGACTGGGTTGGCGACCCAGTCCGAGTCTTGATCTCTCGATGAACTTGGCATTCAGCAGTCGATCGATTTCTCTGCTGATTTCGTCTCGCTTGGGCCCGGAAAAGCGTCGCATGGCCTGTTTGACGGGTCTGGCGTCCTTGTGGACTTTTAAGGAGTGCTCGGCGAGGTTCCTGGGTATTCCTGGCATGTCAGAGGGTTGCCATGCGAAGATTCTCCAGTTCTCACGTAGAAACTCGACGAGCGCGCCTTCCTATGCGGGAGTCAGACTCGACGATACTTTGACCGTCTTGCTGGCGTCAGTCGGGTGGACCTGATGGGTCGTTGTGTCGTCAGCCGCGTTGAAGGCAGCGTCCTTGGCTGGTTTCTTGCGGGCTGGGAAGATGGTCTTGTCGTTGTCGACTGCCATTGCCTCGAAGTGCTCTTCGACTCCGAAGAACTCAGAGATCTTGCTGAACTCGCGGTCGCAGCTGTTGGAGCGGTCGAAGTCGCCGTGCACCGTGATGACGCCCTTGGGTCCAGGCATCTTGAGCATGAGGTAGGCGTAGTGAGGTATCGCCATGAATCTGGCGAAGGTTGGGCGCCCGAGTATCGCGTGGTACTGCGACTTCCAGTCGACTACCTCGAAGTCGATCGACTCCCTCTTGAAGTTTTCGGGTGTGCCGAAGATGACGTCGAGTGTGATCGTTCCCATGGGCGTGACTGCTTGCCCTGGTACTATGCCATGGAAGGTGGTCTCTGATGCCGCCAAGTCCGTCGTTGGTCTGTTTATCCTTCTGAGGGTGTCGGCAAAGATGATGTTAATGCCACTGCCTCCATCCATGAACACCTTTTTCAGGGTGTAATCTCCGATCAGAGCTTCGACTACCAGAGCGGCATGCCCGGGTCGTGGTACTGCAGGCGGGTGATCTGCTCTGGAGAAGTGATTGGTGTCTCTGACCCTCTCAGGTAGTCGGGTACTGCAGGTGGACAGGTGATGGCTTGGAAAACTTGGCGAGTGATGATCTTCTGGGTCCTGTTTGAGGGCGCCCCTTCTGTATCATGTTGAGTTGTCCGCGTGCCGCTGGATATGCGTCCTGGATCACGGTGGGGCATCTTGTTGCGGCTGCTGCTGTGCTGCAGAAAGGCTCCCGCCGCCTGTGCTGGATTGGCGACTGCGGGTGCGGGCGCTGCCTGGATGGCCAGCTGCGCGGCTGGCTGCGCTGCGGGTGCTGGAGTGACTATCTTCTGCATGGCTTCGTATATTTTACGTGCCTTTCGACAGTCCTTCAACAGGTGGTTGGATCCCCACTTGCCCGTTTCCGGGTTCCTGAACATGTGGTGCCTGCAGGGTTGTTCCAGCTCTTCCGCTGGGCTTAGTGTGCGTTTCTGCCACTCGCGTTTATGGCCTCCGTCGCTGCGGTAGTTGCTGCCGCCGCTTCGGTTGTACTGCCCCTGGCTGTATTGGCGACTCTGGTCCCGCCGCTTCGACTGTACTGTGCGTGGCTGTATTGGCGACTGCTGTCGCGCGCTTCATCCTCACGGGGGGTTTGGAATCCCGCCGCTACTAGCTCGATTGAGTCGTTGCCGTTGTAACGCGGCTTCTTCTTGTGGCGCCCTTCTCGCCAGTTGCTTGGTCCGGCTTCGTCCTTCGGGGAGTAGTGTGAACTATTGCGGACCGAGTCCTCTCCGTCTGCCCACTGGTTTGCTATCTTCATGACCTCGATCATGTTTTTCGGCCGGAGCCTACCAAACTCCTCGCGGAGGTCGCGGCGGGAGACGCCGTGCATGAAGGCATCCATCACTCGGTCCTCCGAGGTGGTCTCCATGGTGTTGCGGAGCAAGGTCCAACGCTGGATGTATGACCGGAGCGGCTCGTCTCGTCCTTGCTTGCATGCTTGTAACTCGACGAACGTCGTCGGTCTCGAGTACGTCCCAGGAAGGATTTAACGAAGGCTTCCGCGAACTCGTCCCACGTCCTGAAGGCGTTCTTGGGTTGAGTGTTGAGCCACCCGCGTGCAGAGCCCGTGAGCATCAGCTGGATGTACTGCATGGCCGTAGTCGAAGTACCGCCCTGGCAGCTGCAGGCTATGAGGTAGTCTTCTAGCCAGAGTCTTGGGTCCTGCTTCCCGTCGTACTTGACTGCTTCTGCCGTGAGCTTGAAGCCCTTGGGCATTCTTGTGTCGCGTATGTTGAAGCTGAAGCATGCGGCGCCGCACGGCTCGTAGTCGCCGTCGTTGCGGTCGTAGTCGAAGTTGGGCGTGCTGACCGGCGCTGGGTGCGGCTGCGGTCTACCGTCCTTTGCGTGATGACGTTGCGGAGGTCTTCACCTGGCTGCGGTTGTCGCAGTTGTCTTGTCGCCGGGGCTGCGAGTGCTGCGGGCTCGTGGTCGCGGCGATCTCGATCTTCACGCGCTTTTTCTGTCGGCGCCTTGTTTACCAGTGCGTCTTCGAGTGCCTTGATAGACATGATCTGCTGCTTGTGGAGGAGAGCGCGCGAGTCGCCCTCTGGCGGCTGTGTCAGCCGCAGGTATGTTTCGACTGCCATGAGTGCGGCTCCGGGTGTCTTGGGGACGGGTATTCCGTCTGCGTCTTCTATGTATGATGACTCGAGGTTGCGGGTGACTCTAGCGCGGTCGACCTCCGTCATCAGGGGCACGCGGGCTCTGTGGCGCCTTGCTCCTTGCGAGACCTCTGTTGAGGCAGTGAACGAGTAAGCGGCCCTCCTGGCGCTCGACGCGTCGGCCTCCTCCTTGCGTCGGAGGAGCTCGGCCTTCTCTGCGCGGAGTCGTTCGCCTTCCTTCCGCAGCAGGTACTGGACCGCCATAAGGTCCTCCGGGGTGCATCCGGTGGGGGGTATGTGCCGTCCTCGACGTGCTTCAGGGCTTTGATTGCCATGTCGCGGGTGATGGTGAGTCGCGTCACCTGGTCCGGCATGACCACCTCCAGTGGGTATGCGGGTTCGTCGTCGTTGCCCTGCGGCCTCTGGCCGATCATGAAGACTTGCGCGGGGTAGATCTGGGCAGTGGGACGGTGCTGCCACTGCTGCTTCCTTCGTCCGAGCCGTGCTCGGAGCTGAAAATGGGTGCGACGTGGTGGACACCACAGTCGCCGCCGAGGCTCCTTCCCTGGAGTTTCGCGACCTTCGCCGCGGACGTGAGGAGTGATGTCGCTGTCGTCGACGTGGGCGCGATTGGCTTGTTGACGATCTTGCGAGTCGATGGAGACGCGAGTGGCGTGGATGAGAACGGCGCGACCTTCGTTGCGCGCAAGGCGTGGTCGACGTAGTCGAAGTTGATGCAGATCTTGGCCTTGCCAGCGACGCGATCGAGGTAGTTGAAGTAGACTCGATCCGCGCGGTGGTCGACGAGGTGGTCGACGTAGTCGTAGCAGATGCGATCTCCGTGGTAGCCGGAGACGCTGGTGGCGCGGCCGCGTTGGGCGCGATCTCTGCCGCAGCGGAGGCGGTCGGAGTAGTCGAGGCGGACGCGATCTTCTCAGCAGTCGAAGATGCTCGCCGCAGTCGCAGCAGATGCGATCTCCGCAGCAGGTGGGGGCGTGGTTGGCGCAGCCGCGGCAGATGCGGGTGCCACCACCGCAGGCGGTGCGATCGCCGTGGATCTGAGTACTCCACAGCTGTCTACGAAGTAGTGCATGGTACCGAAGGTGAGGCACATACCTACGTGCAGATCGGCGTACACCGAGCGGTGGGCCGGCGGGTGGAAGGTGTACTCGAAGGAGCCGAAGCAGATTGGCTCCTTGGTGATGCAGACGTCGGTCTTCAAAGTTGATGGAGCCGGTGCGACCATGATTCCAGCGCTCGTTCTTTCCCACAGACGGCGCCAATTGACGAGGGTGGACTCGGCAAATCCCTGGGTTGTGTACCCCGGGTTGATTGAGGGGGAGAGAGATGAGCGCTGGTGATCACGACGGCTGACAAGCGAGGCGTTTTACCCAGGTTCAGGCTCCCGGAGGATAACACCCTACTTCCTGCTTGTCTGGTTATTGATGGTGAGCTGTGGCTACAATGGCGAGATGGCAATCTCGCTAGGGTTTGTGTGGCGGCTATGAGCGTACCCTAGACGAAGGACCCTCCTAGCCTTTATATGGTAGGCTAGGTCTCAGGTGAACGGTGCCGATGGCGCTTACAAGCATGGCGGGGTCGCATGACCTAGCGTCGACTATCTTGGGCCGCACGTCGTCCTCCTTGGGCCTTCCTTGGGCCCTCGTCATAAGGCTGATGGGCTTGGCGTGACCCAGATATCCCTACCATGGGGTAGTCGAACAGTGACCCCACGACAGCGCGGCAAAGCCGCGCCGGGGGATCTAGTAGCATTGACCATTGGCTTGAAACTGAGACGATGAGGCTTCCCCTTTCCCTGGGCTGACAGCAAACGTGGGTGAGCGAGCAACATGGCGCTCGAAAAGAATCACTGGAAAGTACATCATCAACTAGCGCCGGAAAGGCGCCGATCTTTGTTAACAGGGGGAGAGATCAGAGAGTGTTGATCACGGCGGCGACAGTGTTATGATCTTGCTAAAAAGGCTCGGCCTTTTTGGCTTGCTACTACTAGCGCTAAACCCTACTGCTACTGCTACTTTATTATCAGACAGACAATTTCCTGCTGCTGCTTAAACTGCTGCTGGTGATGGTGGTGGTGAGTCTACACTCTACAAGCAGCCGCCGCCGTAGCCGGCGTTCTTCAGCAGCTGCTGCTTGATGGCCTCCGCGCTCAGCATCTCCCTCTGCATCTGCAACCAAATCCAAAAAATCAGCTCCAGCTCGTCTCACAATTTTGGAATTTCTCAAACAGATTCTTGGATAGGCACAGCTTGATTCTTGAAATGTCGAGCTAAGTTACCTCGGAGCAGGAGGCGTGCATGGCGAAGTCGCTGAAGCAGCTGACGACGCACTGCTGGATGTCGAGCCCGAGGGCGTCGAGGGTGCTGGCCGTCGACAGCAGCAAGCCCGGCTTGGCGGCGCAGTAGATCTCCACCCGGGTGTCCTCGCCGCCGCCGTCCTTGCGCTCCACCTCGAACTTGGGCGTGTTCCGCGCCAGCATCTCGCTCGGGTTCAGCTCCCGGAACACGCTCAGCAGCGCCGGCGCCGCCCCCGGCTCAGGATCCAGCTCCTCCTGCAGCAGCCGGATCCGCTCCAGCAGTTCCTTCATGTAGTCGATCGTGTCCCCAGGATCGACGTCCGGTCCATCTGCTCCACGAATCCAAATCCACACCCTCAGCATTCTCACTCCCAAGATCCCTTCCTCCCGTTGGGCGTGCCAAGAGATTCTGGTGAGGAAAAAGATGTGCCTTTTAGTACCTTGCTGATCTTGGGCACGACGGAGCGGAGCATGGAGAGGCGGTCGTTGAGGCGCTTGCGGCGGCGGCGCTCGGCCATCAGGTTCTTGGACGGCATCCCCTCCACCCGCTTCTTCTTGGAAGCCGGCGCCGCCGGCATCGCGAACGCGTCCGCCGCCGCCGCCGCCAGCCCGGGCTCCACCTTGCAGGCGCCGATGCCGGCATCCGCCACCGCTCCATTTGGCTCCATCGCCTCCAGAAACCCCATCTCGCCGCCGCCGTACCCGACGGCACCGAACGGGCCGCCGCCGTAGACCTCGCTCAGGCAGTCGAACCCTTGATGCTGCTGCTGCGGGTGCGTCTGCGGGTGGTGCTCGTAGGAGGCCGTGAAGGTGGGCAGGACGCTGACGGTGGGCTGGTGCCGCTCCTGGAAGCAGTCCGCCATGGCGGCACCGGAACCAGGGCAGGCCATGGGGAGAAGAAGTCCCCCATGGCATTGCACTCCCCCCACGCCGCGGCGTCCCTCCTCAGCGAGAAGAGCTCCTCCAAGAACGCCTGCTCGTCCATCTCCATTTCTCCTCCCTCCAAGAAAGCTACTATCTTCTCCCCTTCTTGCTTGGATCAATGGCTTAGGAGAGAGATAAGCTGTGAGCCTGGTCTCAGAGAGCGATTGTGGGATGGAGAAGGGTGGTGATGGTGTGTGTCAATGGTGATGGGGAATCAGGGGGGATGAGGTTAATATATGGGAGGATGAAGGAGGGGACAATTATTCCCTGTGATGAATAGTGAGCAGCAGTGTTAAGGTAGGTTTGTGGTTCCATTAGCGAGGGCGTGGCATCACCATGCAGCCTTGGGATGTGATTGGATTAGAAAGGAATCATCCACCTGGGTTAATCCTAGTTTAATCCTTCAAGGTCCTTTCACAGGAGGTGCTAAATTCAGGTCCTTGTATTGTTGTGGCTTGTGAGCTACTATTCAGCAGGGTGGTGATGAAAGAAAGGATTTCAGGGTTTAGGCCCTTGCTTTTTCTTGTGCCTGATGTGATGAGAAGTCATTACAGAGCTGTGGGGAGTTGGCAGAAAAAAGGGTGACAGCAGATGGATGGATATGATGCGTCATTTGGACATAAAGGCCGGCTATCATGGCCTTGGAGAAAAACATGAACCAGGTGCTTGCTGGTCTGGTTTTATTCCTGAAGGAGTGCAAATGCTCATGTCATGTGGAACTTCCAGAGAGAGGATTGTGTAATCCTCATGAGTCGTGATGAACCATGTTGTACCCAGCATTCCCAAAATTTTGCTTCCCGTGATTCACAGCCATGATGCATGATTACATACAAATGGCACATAGGTAAGAAATAAATAATATGGCTCACATGTTTCAAGAAAATGGCTCTGGAAATGTTGGTGCACTATCTTCACAATGAGTTTTAGATATCGTGAATCCAGCAGCCACTGATGAGATTACCACTGTGATGATTCTGGACGAGTTTAGCGGCAGCTAGATGGCGCAGGGAAGGATCCAAAACCATCTTTCTGGAACGGTCATTGCGGTGCAGGGTGCTGGCGCAGACTTTGATCCCCTCGAAAAGGCGCTCAACTCAACCCAACAAAATCCATGAGACCTCGATTAAATTACCCGTTGATTAAATTATGGTTGTATAGACTAGTAGCAGCAGGATAAAGTTGCTCCTCATTGTCAGTCCTAGTCTACCAGACTAGCAATAAACAAGTGAAATGCAGTGACGGCAGCTGTTAAAAATATATTTAACCATTGTTGATTGACACACTACGCTTGCAGCGGTAGAGCTGGGTGATCTTCTGTGGCCGAGCACAGCTGAAGCTTCGTCGTCATCAACCTCTGTCTGCGTGAGCTTTGCTGGATCGTGGGCCGCAGCGGATCCCGGCCCGGCTGGCTAGCACGTGGGCCCACGGGAGCGTGGCGAGAGGTTTGTTTGACCCACACCGAGGCAGCAGCGACTGTGTCAGGTGGCCCATCGTCGGCACATCGCCATGCAGCTCCCTGCGCGGCGGGGCCCCACCGCCGGTGAGCGCCCACGTGTCCACCGTCTCTGCGTGGCCGTGGTGGGTCCCACGGGTTAGGGATGGTGGTGTCCACCTGTGATTCTCGTGGAGAGATTGTAGATGAGTAGAAATCTTAACTAACTGATAACAATTATTTACATGATGCTAGGTTGCTCACATGAGGTACATTGTACTCCTTCCAATCCGTAATAAGTGTCGCGGTTTTGAAATATAACTTTAGTTCAAAAGTGCAACACTTATTTGAATCGGAGAGTCTAGGTCACACAAGCATCTTTGGCGGATGCCTTGACACCCCGTCCTTCATAGGGGTTTCAGAGAAAAATCAGGCTCCAACCGTTCCCATCGGCGCTTGGCTAGGGGTGTTCAAGTATGTCGAGACAACTATTATACGTAGATTTCATTCCAGACTGACCTATTCCTGTCTAGACAATATATCGGGGATTGCCATAGACGCACAGCCCATACTTGTCTAGACATGGTGTATGGATGTCATCGAACAGGCAGAACTTCGGGGGTACGTTGGGGATGCTCTAACCCTAAGTTATCCACACTAATGATCAAAAGGTGATGGCAGCATCTGGATTTATTATAAAATCCTGCTGCTCTACATATAAGTGAACTCCTAAGAGCATCTCGCGAAGGTCCCGATGGCACCTCAGCTGTTCATGGGGTCTGGATAAAAATTCAGCCTCTAGTGGAGCAGATCCCCATCGATTCTAAAGTTGGCGAGAAGTGTCCGGACACCCCATTGTCCAAATGTAATTTTGAGGGCTGGGTAGGGGTGTTCGAATACTATGCCACGTAGATTTCTATCCAGACCGACCCAGTTGATAGTCTTTGGCATATATCTGTTCGAGCATCCTACCATGGGTCGTCGTTCGAAATATTGCTCCTTATGATATGATGTCATAGTATCTTGGATGTCTCTAACCGCATAGAACTTGAGGGGCTTCCAAAGACAATTCTGAGGGCGTTGCTGGAGATGCTCTAGCGTGGTTTGCGTTGCACGCTCGATCTCGATTGGCGTCGTGATTCCAACTTGAGGTGTGCAGTAGGGATTAGCTACTATGGACTATGGAGTCATTTGTGACTTGAGTGATATTTTACCGCTAGAGAAACTATAAACTTCTCTTAATTTTAAAAAATTGGGTGCTGCATTTGGTGCTTTTTTCCTCTGTTTTGAAACGAAAAAACAGTGCGTATGACTTTGCATCGCGGACTCGATCAGAAACGGCTGGCTGGCTGCTGCAAGTCGTGATCTTTAGACCACAAACTCCATAGAGAACCAGCTGGGTACTCACACGGCACTGCTGAGGTACATGTATGTGCCCATGGTGATGATCAGTTTGCGTTCTTGTTCATTGTACTGTGGTCTGCCCCGGAAGCGCATCCGTGTTGTAGCTGTGCTCTGCATGTTGCTGGTTCCCTCCAAGTGGCACTCGGATAATTTCATTCATGCATGTTGTACTATTGTCTGATGAGCAGCTTGAGTTGGGAAGTGTGTGTGCTGTCAAGTTTTCTGCAGCCCAAGAAAGTTTGTTCAGTCAAGCGCCTCTGGATTTTGTGCATATCGACCGTTCCCTGTTGTTTCTGGGGATAGACATGAACACTTGGCGATTGTTTAACTTGATGCATATGACACACCCGCTGCCTAGAACTCATGCATGCTTGCGTGTATTCCGCGAGTAGTATGTGTGATTATGTTTGCATGCAAATTTATGTATGGGATTAGGTAGTAGTAGCAACAAGTTGCAATTTATGGGCTAGCTTGATAGATTCAGTTAGGAGTATGTGTGGCAACGACACGTCAATTATGCACAATGAGGCATATATTTTCAGCACAAAGTCAACATGTACTATGTTACCAATCATATAGATTAAAAAAATATAAAAACTGAATACCGAATTTATATTTATAGACTCGCCAGAGAATATATTTCCATTGTATGTTTATTAAGTATTGTAAAATGTTCATATTTTTGTCATTAATATTGATCAAATTTATATATTTTTTATTTTTAATTAAACGTATACATCTTATTTTGTGGAAAAAAGAGAGTAATAATGTGGGTACTTTGGATCCATGCACTATGCATGCGTAATGTTTATTTCTACTCGACCGAGTTCTACAAGAACGATTTACTAAAAAAATGAAAGCCATTAGGACTAGCCCTTGATGGCAATGAAATCTGGAATTTCTGAAGACTGCTCACGATGGGAGTTAAACTTGGGTCCTAGGGATTCACCACTGCGACCAAACCACAGGGGAACTACTGTTCACTAGGCTTCTTACTGGGGGTGAATCGACGGCACGTCGATAGTCAGGATGAGGAAAGAAAAGCCATGCAATGCAGACATCCCCATGCATGCACACGTACACATTTTTTTTTTTTTTTTTTGAGAACACAGTACAACACAGACGCTCACAAATACGCACATACACTCACCCCTATGAACGCACGCACGCACACCCTACCCCTATGAGCACCTCTGAAGGACTGAGCCGGCAGATCTTGAGGTTGACGAAGTCACCACAGGCGCCTCGCTGTTGACGGGCACGTCACCTACCACTGAAAGAATAGCGCCGGATAATCTTGGAATAAATCCAGGTAAATGCAAACGCCCATGCCAAGTCTAGGACTTGAACCTGGGTGGGCTGGTTCCACCACAGGGAACCCAACCATCAGAGCCAAGCTCCGTTTGCATGCACACGTACACATGGCCCCTTCATCTTGCCCTTTCATATTCTTCTTTCGCTTTCGTGGTTCGTACCAGGGCCGGCCCTGGGGGGGGTCTGGAGGGGCGACCGCCCCGGGCCCAAGATTTTGGGGGGCACCCTAGGTATATGCATACGTATATACTAGGTATAGTAGGATACAGAAAAAATAAAAGGCAAAAGGCCCTTCCCTGTCCGTGGCTCTCTATGGGCTGCTATTGAGTAGCGATTGGGCCAGCTAGGCCTTTTTATCTCTGCTGTGCCGCCTGTGCGTGCCCTCGTGGCCGGGAATTAACAGGCGGGTGCTGGCAATTGGAATTGGGATCGATCCGGTGTCCGTGCTAGCCAAGGATACAGACGGACAGACCCAGCGCTAGACTCGATCAGATATTTAACGATCTGAATTCTTTTGATCTAATCTTTCGTGCTTTCCTCGCCCGCCGCCGCTGCACACAGACCGTATTGTATTGCTGATCGCTCAATTCTCAAACCCCAGTCAGCAATAGCCAAAGCGTCGCGCCGCCGGCCGCCGGAATCAGGTAATTGATTAATTAAGTTTGATCTTGATCTTGTCTTCTAGTATAAGTGGTTTATGCCCAAATCTTGACTGTAAATTATTTTTCTATTTTCATCCTTAGTATGAAGCAGCTATCTGGTGCTGCAAAACGGAAAAGGAGAAAAGATGGAGAAAAATTGGTAGATTCACAGAGAGGTTCTATTCACAAATTTTTGAAGAGGAATACGGTCACTCCAAAAAATCCCGACGACTTGGCGCTAGTTGTTTATGTGGGAGAAGAAAGTAATGTAAATTTGGAAGATGAGACCCATACAGAAGAGAATGTTGAGATCAGCGAGGATGATAACAATGTAAGTGATCATGAACACGTATTTAATTCATCTCCTACAAAATCTGCTAGTGTTGATGAGGAACCAGTTCATGTGGACATTTATGACCCGGCAAATTGGGCTAGTCTTGATAACAAAGCAAGGGACACATTGGTTGAGAAGGGGCCTATTAGAGAAGATAATATTGTTTTTCCTTTAACTGCGAAGAGAAGACATTTTTCGTATGACCATTACTCTAGAGAAATGAGCAATGGAGAGGTACGTGATCGAAAATGGTTAGTTTATTCAAAGCTGGTTGACAAAGTGTTTTGCTTTTCCTGTAAGTTGTTCAATCCTCTCAAGTGCAAGAGTAGTTTGGCGCATAATGGGTATAGAGATTGGAAGCATATTACTGATAGGTTAAGAGAACATGAAGGTAGTGTGGAGCATATTAGCAGCATGATCTCTTGGAATGAATTGAAAAATAGACTCGGCAAACATGAAACAATTGATAAGGAGTTTCAGCATCAGATCACAAAAGAGAAGGAGCGCTTAAGGAAAGTTTTGCAAAGAATTGTTGCTATTGTGAAATTTCTTGGTAAACGCAGTTTGTCATTTAGAGGATCGAATGAGCAGCTTTACAATGATTTTAATGGTAATTTCTTAGCTTGTGTTGAGATGGTTGCTGAATTTGACTTGGTAATGCAAGACCACATTAGACGGTTTCAAAACAAAGAGATTAAGTATCATTATCTAAGTCATAAAATTCAGAACGAGTTGATTTCTCTTATGGCTTCTAGCATTACTGACACCATTTTGAAGGTAGTTAAAGAGGCCAAATATTTCTCGGTTATTCTTGATTGCACCCCTGATGTGAGTCACCAAGAGCAAATGACTATGTTGGTTCGATGTGTTGATATGTCTGGTGCCCAAATAAAAATTGAGGAATACTTTCTTGGCTTCTTAGTGGTGAATGACACATCCGGTGAAGGGCTTTTCAATGTGTTGGTTGAATCCATGAAATCATATGGTCTTCTTACTGATGACATTAGAGGTCAAGGTTATGATAATGGCTCTAATATGAAGGGAAAGTACAAGGGAGTAAAAAGCAGGTTGCTTAAAATAAATCGAAGGGCTTTGTATATGCCATGTGCTTGTCACAGTCTTAATCTCACTCTTTGTGATATGGCTAAATCTTGTGGTAAGGCTGTTTCTTTTTTCGGAATTGTGCAACGGACTTATGTTTTATTTTCTGGATCTACAAAGAGATGGAAAGTTTTGCTTGACCACGTGGAAGGTTTAACTGTGAAGTCTTTGTCCAATACTCGTTGGGAGAGTCGGATTAAAAGTGTCAAAGCAATTAGATATCAAACTCCTCAGTTAAGGTCTGCTCTTCTTGAGTTAAGTGAAGATGGTGATACAGAGCCCAAGGATAGGAGTGATGCAAAAAAATTATATGAAGTGCTTGGCAGTTTTGAATTTATATTCGGTATGGTTATTTGGCATGACATTTTATTTGCAGTAAACACCGTGAGCAAGAAGTTGCAATCACCGTCCATGTGCATTGAGTCTACAATACAACAAATAGAAGGTATACGCACATACTTTCACACATATAGAAATGAGGGGTTTGCATCTGCGTTGATTAGTGCCAAGGAAATTGCATCTGAATTGGGTGTAGACCAAGCATTCCCAATGAAACGTCGTGCTTCTAGGAAAAAACAATTTGATGAAACTGAATGTGAGGAAGCAAGATTGCAAGCCGAGGAGGACTTTAAAGTTAACTACTTTTTGGTTATGGTTGATATGGCAATCACATCATTGACGACTAGATTTGACGAACTCGAGACATTCAAAAGTATATTTGGCTTTTTAATGAGTTCAACAAATTTGAAGTCGTTGGATGTTTCTCAGTTGAAAGAAAGGTGCACTAACTTTGCAAATACTTTCACAGGAGCTAAGAAATGTGATGTCGAGTTAACTGATTTAATTTCAGAGTTAAGTGTTATGAAGTTGACTTTACCGGATAGAACAATGTCTGCTATGGAGATTTTTCAGTTTGTGAGAGAAGCGGATTGTTATCCTAATATTTCTATTGCTTATCGGATCTTCTTTACTATGCCTGTGACTGTCGCGTCAGCTGAAAGAAGCTTTTCAAAGTTGAAGTTGTTGAAGAACTATTTGAGATCTGTAATGTCACAAGAGAGGTTAAATGGTTTGGCAACTATGTGCATCGAGAAGAAGTTATTGGACGAGATTGATATTGATTCCATTATCGACGACTTTGCATGTAGGAATGTAAAGAGAAAGTTTTAGGGCATGTTGAAATTGTAACACTCCTCCATCATATTGAAATTACGCCTTCGCGCGTCGTGGTTTTTTCCCGTATGGGTTTCCACGTAAAAATTTGTTTACTTGTCTATATTAGGGGCACTAAACTGTAGTTTCGCCCCGGGCACACAAAACCTCAGGACCGGCCCTGGTTCGTACCCTATAAACTCTATGTACCTTGCCTCCCTAGAATCTAGATAGCTTGTTTTATTTTGTTTCCATAAAGATTCCGTGGGCAAGAACATTTCTCTAGATCCTATATTCCTATTAGAATTATGCCGGTGGGCATAGCAGTACTTGAATAATGCGATTTTGTAGTACGTAGCTTGTCAATTCAGTTTGTTGGGCAGAAGGTGGCGGATGCATGAGTCCAAGCATGTCAAAAGGTGGCCGGAGGACCCCAAAGAAACCAGAAACCAGCAACATGCACGCCGCCGGCTTTTCCTTTGTCTCGTCTTCGCCCACAGCATTTCTTTTCTCTCCCTCTAGATTCCTCTCAGTCTCTCTCTGTCGCGTTGGGAGATCCGGGCAGGCTTTTTTCCCCTCTCTTCCGTCGGATCTCCTGACGCGAGCCTAAGCATTCGCTGGGATTAACTGGCCCGGCCCGGGTCCGCGCCAGTAAATACTAGGTACACGTTTTTTTAGACAAGTATTCTGTGCAAGTAACGAAATAGACATTTTTAGACGGTAAGGGCATGTACAATGGGTGACGTCAGCCTTCTCTTAGCATTGACACGTAGAATAATTGTCTAGTTGGCGGAGAGATAATGAAGAAAGAGAAGGTTGCCTTCCCTTAGCTAAGAGACGATCTCTTACGAAATAAGAGAAGACTAATTCCACCATTGTAACATTTGTCTTCCCTTAAAACTACGATTTGCTGTTAAAATATAATTAATTCTCATTAATTGTATGGGATGGCAATAAGAGATAACGCATTGTAAAACTTATAATTTTGTCTTCTCTATATGACGTGGACAACTAAGAGAAGGCGTGTCTTCTCTACCATTGTACATGCCCTAATAAGGTTAACTTCTGAAATGCAGGCACGTGGGTGATTTCATGTATCCTCCCTCCGTTTCCACATTTTTAGATTAAATAAGCTTGTGCATACTACTCTTTTAGGAAGAAGGAGGTTGTTTCGGCGCATGCGTTATTAGCGGCGCCGATGGCGGCTAATTTCTCTTTTTATCTAATTATCTTTCGCAGGCAAAGCCTAGTGTAGATGGGTTATGTTATGTTACTTTGTTCTCTACTTGTAACAAAAATCGCACAATGCCCTCACTACTATGCAGAAAAATGGATAAAATCTCATTGTTGGAAGCTCAATACCTAGCTCAAATGGAGGTAGAAGCTAGTTCAAAACATTCCAAAGTGGATCCATGTGGAGTGGCATGTGGGTACAAATATTTGCACCAGGCTTGACCGATATGCAGAGCGCGCTGATGCCTGCAGCTTGACTCGTTCGATTCGATGTGGCCATGCAGCTGGTACTACGTTCTGCTGCATGCATGCACGCACGCGCTCCTGCCTGTAGAGGTAGATCTGCTACACATGTTTCCTAGGTACGTACGGTACGGTAGCTTTACGTAAATGTATGTACGTACTAGTACTACACATGCACCGATGCACGCTGCTACGTATATGCATGCACATAGCTAGCCCTCTGCTATCTGCTACAGAGACATACTACAAGCTATCAGTTCTGTCACCTTTGTACAGATATACGAAATAGATGAGTATATATACGTTCTGTCACCTAACCTTTGGTTCTCCGTGCAGGCCAGTTCTAGTAGTATTTTTTTTTAGATGAACGGCGGCCCCACTTTCATTAAAATGAAAAAGAAGCACTCCACTTTTATATCCATTTTACCAACATCCTTTTCCCGATGATGGAATTATAATTTTGGTGTTTATCAAACTAAATCATATCTAATTAAATGAGATTTACAAGAAGTTTGAATATTTAGGAGATGCACAATCCATCAAGGTCACAAAAGCACATAAAAGAGAGGAGAAAATGATTTCCCGTATACAAGTAGTTCTACATCGGTCCATCCTCTCCATCCGACACATGCCGATGGTACGTGGATTTTGTCGCCGGTCCATTGCAAATAAATAAAATTATACTAAGCTTTTATACTTTTTAATTGTTTTTATCATATTGTAATTCTGACAAATGCATGTTGTATACTCCCTCCGTCCAGGTTTATAAGTCTTACGCGTATCACTAGGTCATAAATTTGACCAATATACTATATTTTTATAATTTAAAAATATATCATTACAAAATAGAATAACCGAATTTTCTAATGATATTAGTTTCATAATATATTTCTCGTCTTATCTTGATCAACTTGACTACCTAGGGATACGTGTTGGACTTATAAACCGAGACGAAGGGAGTATTATTTAGTTAGCATTGTTAAGCATACAATATTTTTTCAATTTTTTGATTGAAACTTTATTTGAGCCGCACAATTTTTTTTCTTTGTGAGATACTACCCTTTGTCAAGATGCAAAAACAACTTACATGTGGAACAAAAAATAAGTAAAAACACACGCCTCCTTGAATTTTTTACAGTTGGTGATTTATATAGCTTATTTATTTTACCGTGTGATTGATGTTCTCAATTTTTAATATTATTATTATATAGGGTAGAGACTTCAAAGTATATAGCCTAACAAATATCTTAATAGATAGGTGTAGTCTCTTGTTATGTCACCAAATATGCAGAAATTTTAGAGTATAAATTGAATAGTGGGCACTACAATTTTCCATAATCAATTGTGTGTATTACGGGTTGCAATGGATTCGGTAGTATGATAATAATATAATAATATGTTGAAAATGTATACATGTTATATAGTGAGGTAGCATTTCATATATCAACAACAAACATAGATTAACATGAGTTCATTTTGAAGACATGAAATTTAGTTATTGTATATGCTCACAACAAATCTCCAAGAGAATAAACCACAGTTCAAAATAAACTTTTACCTTGTGATTATTATGGTTCCTCCCCAATTTATTATTATTATTACGACTCCCTGAAGATTAACGTGCCCCTGCCTCTGTGTGTCTGCCGACGTTCGTGAGGTGCGGCGAGTGGCGTGGCTCAATCATGGAGGAGGGCGATCAGTGCTGCTCCGGCGGCAGGGCACATCACACATGCACTGCCGCTCCGATTCAGCATCAGAATGCAAGATCGACAGCAGAGTATACTTGCAGCTGCACAATCTCATGTCATCGCATCCTACTATCCTCACCTGACGAAACACAACGCTAACCATTTTGTTTTGTATCGCACAATCTCAAGATCTTAGGCGAGAAATCCAAAACGATCAAGGAGGTCAGCTTGTGCTATTTCACGTGGCTGCAGTTCACGTGAAGATTAATCAACTTTTGATCTCCAGTTTCTACGTCCACCCGGGAACCAGGTGCTATCCAATCAAATTATCTGCTCTGCAATTTAATTTTGTAAGGAATATTCTTTGGCTTGTACTACTTTGTGCATAGATTATCTGCTCGGAGTATGATCTTTCGTTGTTGAATCGTGACACAAAGTTTTACTTATGGCAAGTCAAGATGCGAGCGTTGTTTGGCGCAAGCCGATTATGGATTGGTTAGTTTTCTGTTTGAGGTGGAGATTGTTGGATTATTGCCTGTTGGGAGATTTTATGGATGCAAATTCAAGATATTATATTGCTGCAATTACATGAACACAATTCAGAATAAAAAGGTTATGGAGGAGGTTATTTTTAAGCCTGTTGGTAGCCAGCATATACTCTTACTCTTCGAGTTTTTGCTGTTATACATGTGAAGGTTTTGTTTTGTTCGGTACGAGAATCAGTTAAGGTGGAAGGAGATTTGTTTTCTGCTAGATACTACAACATTCAGTTTAGTTGTCGTTGCTGTTTGAAGAGGGGTCTATTGCAGAGTTTATGAGGACATTTTTTGACCATGTCATGGATTTTCATTATCGTCGGCAGTTTTGGTGTACGAGATGCCATCCGTACCATATGCTCTTGCATGAGTATTGTTTGCCGAGATTTGTGCTTTGTGGCACGTTCAGATTCCATGAGATGAGTTCTTCACAATGTTATGTGCACCAAGATGTTGCACTATTGAGCTATGCGCTCGTTCATGCACCACAGGAGATATGATGACTTATGTCATTTGATGATTGGGCAGTTTCAGTTTTGGAGGTCAGTGGCACAGACTCAGACTTTATTGGGTTTTATGGGAGATCCAAGTTTCGTTCGTCTGCTTTGTTGACAGCTGTGTTGTTTTCTGTACGACCTACCGTTGGTTTGCTCAATATGACTTCGAGAGAAGTTTATTCGTCCTATGGACGTTTGAAGACACAAGGTTTACTTGTGCTGACTTTAATTCAGGAGTTGATGCTATCTATGACTGTTATAGAGGATTCGACTCAACCTAGAGTGTTGTTTTTCTTGTGCTCCGAATCATAATCCTATTATACCATATATGGAGTCCTACCGGAATAAGACATGTCTACAACTCTGTTTCGTGTCCGCCAAGAAAGAGAGTTGTTTGCCCCCCATATATAGTGTGAGAGTTAGTCATAGATTAGATTGAGAGAGATACACCAGATTCATAGCACGTAGAGGGTTTGTCCTCTCGTGCATTGTAATACTCCTCCCGATTATAGTTATACGCCTTCGTGTTTCCACGTTAAATCTATGTTCTTGTTCTTTTTTTGATCTACTTTTGCTGCGCAGTTTTACAACACATCCTACATTCTCTTTCGCTTTATTCCGTCGGTACCACCTCTACTATATCTGCCCAATCTTTATTTTTCTTCCATAAAGATTCTCTTGGCAATACCTTGTCCGCCCAGCTTATTTTAATTTGTTCCATAAAGATTCTCTTGGCAAAACCATTTCCACAGATCATCTTAGAATTATGGCAGTGCCCATTGGGCTGTGGGCACAGTCAGTACTTGAATAATGCGATTTTGTAGTACGTAGCTTGTCAATTCGTTTGGTTCCATCCTTATTTTGTGAGAGATGTGTGTCCTGTCTCTCTCCGGGCAAGGTGGTGAGGATGCTTGAGTCCAAATACGTCAAAAGGAGGCCGGAGGACCCCTAAAAAAACACAAACCGCTGTGGTTTTGGTGCAACACGCCGCCGGCTTTTCCATTGTCTCGTCTGTGTTGCGCTGCGCCCACAATATTTTTCTCTCTTTTACTAGATTCTCTTGTGTCGGGTTGGGAGTGGTGCGAGATCCGGGCAGGCTTTTCATGCCTTCCATCGATTTCCTGACGTGAACCAAGCATTTGTTGTGTCCTGGAAATGGCCCGAGGGTTTGTCTGGACGTTTTTTTTTAGAAAAAGGCTACGGATCCCGGTCTCTGCATCGAGTGATGCACATATCCATCCACAATTATTCAATAAACACCTTATAAAAGGAATACAAGGATCAACCCGAAGTAGACCACTAAACTATCGACAACTCGTTACACCTACAACACGGATGAAGGGGGTGACACACACCAACGCACATCATCAAAACACTGAAGACCACACTAAGCCGCCCGATAGCGACCAAGTGGCACAACCAGTACAGCTGACCCTTAGCGGCACCGATGCACCTGCTACAGAAGTCGCCGCCACCGTGTTCCTCAAAACCCATCATCTTCAGGACAGGGACCACGTATTAACCTTGTCAGGCATGTCATCGATGTCGCCACGACGCCAGACAACAAATCCGATATGCGCGTTACCATCATCACATGTCCAGCGCCGAGACTCCGCTGCGCCGCGTCGCCAAGACTCACCGTCGACGAAGTGTTAGATGCCTCAACGCGCCACCTCTCCTTGCCCATCCCAACCAGCTGATGCTCCAAAACGATGCCCCCAGGAGGGAGAACGACCCTGAAAGGGCCGTCATTGTCCGATCCGGGAGACCCGGATCTAGGGTTTCCCCCGGAACATCCCAAGCTTGGTGACGTGACCTTCAACGACGATGCCTCGAGAAGGGAACGACGTCGTAGACGCCGTCATCGTCCGCCAAGACCGCAGTATGCACGGTTTTCACCGGAGGCCGTGTCGCCCAAAACTCGCCGCTGGATGGATCTGCGAGAGTCGTCGCCATGGAGACGGACGGCACCAACAGCAAACCGGTAGAGGACCTCCGGCCGCCTCAAACCGGCCTCATCTCCCATCCCGGCAGGCCAAAGCCGAGCCAAAACGGATCTGGCCGAGATCCAGATCCACGGCCGTTTCCGCCCATGGGGCCGCCGCATGCCGTCGTCCAGCCAGGGAGCCGCCCTGGCCGTTGTGCCCGGTGCACTGCCTAGGACGCCCCAGTCGCGACCGGATCCGCCGCCACTTCCTCCAGCCCTAAGCCGCATGGCGTCGGGCGCCGCCACCACCGCGGCCAAGGCCGACAACAGCGACGGCAGGCTTGGCCTGCAAGGGGGAGGGGAGGGGCGGCGCTAGGTTGGATTCCCCCCGGCGTCGCCCTGGGGCGGCGGCGCGAGGGGGTTTGTCTGGACGTAATCATTTGCCATGCCCCCACGCGTAATCTGAACCGTTGATTTCGGCCATTCCACAACCAGAATTCGGCGTTGATCCTGAAATAGACGGTCTAGGATTGCGCGTGGGCAAAATCCTCGTTATGTGTGTTAGCTCGAGGGTTTGGTCCACTGTAGTTTTCTTTCACGCGGGGTTTCCGACAAAGGCAGCGACGATGATGAATAATAGAGTTTCAAATCATATCTTTTGCAGTGTTCTAACTCTGGATGATGGATCTAGCTAGGTGGTAGTTTGTTCAAGTGAGGATTGTGTGGCCGCGACAACATCCTTGCGCTTGCTCCAGCGTCGGACTGGAACTCGGGAGGTTGTTCAAGGGCGCATGCAGACGGCAGCATGAACCTGGTGAATCCAGGGCTGGGTTCCTGGTTGGAATCTGGTTTCGTCCTATGATGCCTTCAGTTTGATGGCGTGTCTGGATTACCACCCTGCTCAGACAATTTCGACAACATTGGCTTTGCCGCATATCAGTTATAAAGCTGCGTCAAGGTTGGGTGAAGAGGCGATCTATCTATTTTTTTCCCTGGATAGTCGCTCCTGGGAACGGGGAGAGTGACATGTGTTGGTATCTTTCTCTGAAGGTTTCTTCGGTTTGAATTGTAAATTTTTACTTAGTTGAGCGTCTTTTATTTCTTTCTAAAAGCTAGGTTTTTTCTATCATTTGTAAACTATGAGGTGAGTGGTATGTTACTTGCTCCTTATTCCGTAAATAAGACGGGGATATCTAGGGGGGAAATCACATGGAGTGACATGTAGGTACAAACAAACATTCGCACCAGGGTTGACTCGTTTGTTTCGATGTTGCCATACAGGGACGTACGTGCTAGCTGTGAGAACATGTTTCCTAGGTACGTACGATACGTACGGTGCTGGACGTATATGTATGTTCGTACACGTGCACATGCAGGGAACACACTGGCACGCTGTCTCGTACGTGCCCATGCATATGCATGCACAATTAATTGCACATGGCTCACTGGACGCATTTGATCAACGGAAATTAATATGGACGCGTCTAGAGTACGTGCGTACGGTTGGACGTACAACATGCCTTTTATACTACGTAGCTACTGTGTGTGTGTACAGATACGAAGCAGACGAGCATAGATACGTTCGGTCACGTTGTTAACCAACCAGGTGCTATGCACGTTTTACTTGGACGAGAAGATACGATCGATGGCACCCGGCAGCAGACCGGCAAGTATTCCCGTGACCGCCCGTCGTCGAGCTGTGAAGTGGTCACGCATGGGATACGGCGGTGTGCTCTGTATCACCAGAGAAAGAGAGCTGTGAAGTGGTCTCGCCCGTCGTCGAGCGAGATGGAGCTAGGCACGTACTCCGTACGTAAGAAGGAGGACAAGCACTAGGTGCCAGGGCCTCCCTCGGGAACCGCGACTGTCGTTCTCTAGCCTGCTCCGCGCAATGCTCCCATCCGTGCTCCCACACACGTGGCGCGCATCCGGCCAGGACACTCGCGACCCACTCGTCCAACCAAAAGTCCCGAAAAAAGAAAAAGTCCCATAAGTTTACCCAAATAAAAATGCTTATGCACCCTTCGCGCTTGTGGCGGCATAATTAACCATGTTTGTGCAGCTCGGCAGTGTGGTGCTTTGGTAGTGTTTACTGTACTGCGGTTACCCTACTCCTGATGTAAGTTATGTCTTAAACTAGTGTATTGCTCTTAAGTATGCTCCCTAGTGCCGGACTGAACTGCCTCCGGGTCGCACGCGCGTGCGGCTCCGGGGCGATCACGCATCCACCCAAAAAAACCTAATCACCGGGCATCTCAGGACGTCGCCGCCGCCGGCGGCGCCCTGGCCGTCGAAGGCGGTGAGGGCGAGGACGGCGCTCCCATGTTCTTCTTCTTCGCGCCGAGAGGTGGAGCAGATGGGTTGCGCACAGTTTGGCGCGGCGCCCGATCCGGCGAGGCGGCGGCTTCTTGCGGCGGTGGAGCAGCGGACCGGGGCGGTGGTGCGGCTGGCGGCGGTCTGGGTCCGGCTGGGCCGGAAAAGCCGCGGCTGCTGCACCTGCGGCCGGCTCGTACTCTTCTCCGCCGCAGCGCGGCTCGTTGCGACGCCTGCGGGCGTGGCGGCCAGGGTTGTCGTTGTTCTGCCGGCCTCCTCCGGCGGGACGGGCGGCCGATGATGGCCCGTAGCGTGGGGGCTGTTGGCCAGGTTCTGAATAAAGGGGTCAGGCCCTACGGAGTTTCTACAGGGCTTCATGTCGACCTCCTCGATCTGGCCGCCTTTCCGGTCTTCTTCTCGGTGATCTCCGCAGTTTAGCACATGATGCTACTGGAGATCTAGAGTGGAATCGATGCGGTCGTGCTAGAGCCAGAGAGCAGATGATTTTCGGCGTGAAGCTTCGTCTACCGTTCGGTGCTATGGGACATGTCTTCATATAGATTTCCATGGAGCTGACAGAGATGGAGAAAAATCATGGTGCCTGGGACCAGAGGTTGGTTGGTTCTGTTGATAACACTATGGCACAGGTTCTTCTTGTGTGTCCGGTGCTCGGCATCTTGCAGCAGCGGCCTTGGAAAGCGGGGGTGACAACACAGGGTGGACTGCAACTTTGGTGGTGCTCGTCGAGTACCGTGTCTTGATTTCCAGGGTGAAAATCTAAGGTATGACCTTTATTGGTTGTACCTGGCAATGGTCTTGCTGAAGCCATTGTTTTGGAAATTCAGTCTTTCTCTGGGTGAAAGCCCAAGATCTTCGATCAGACGACAACGCTTGTGCATTGTTTCCTTCTTGGAGGCGTTGTTTTTGGACAGCCTAGGTTGTAGTATGAGTGTTGTATTCGGTGGTGGTTAGAGTGCTTCTGTTACAATGTGTTGTACACCGCGACGGGGTCTTTGTTTTTATTTTCTCTCTTGTTTATTTTCCTTTTAGCTGTGTGCATCCCTGATATCTTTGGATGTATTGTTGGTGCAGAGGCCGGGTGTAATTGATATTTTCGCTATATTAATATATTCCCTTTATCTAAAAAAAGTATGCTCCCTAGTATTGGTGGTGTGTTATTTTAATAGTTCATTTGTTGCCTATGTGGTGGGTGTGTAGCAATGAGGCAATAACACCACTACATCTATAAGCAGGTGTAGTTTGCATCTGCCTTGGCAAAAAAAAATGTTGTAGAGAACCAAACGCTGGGTAGTAGGAACTCGTACAAACACATGTAGACATTTAATCATGTAGAACCCAAATGGACTCAACATGCATCAAGCCAACATATCACAATTACGTGATGCACTCTTATTATTTGATTGCTTTATTTGCCAACTAACTACCCTAGATATTGGAGTAAGTCATCATTTTTCCGTTTTTTAATTCATCATCATAGATCCTTGACTGCTCTCGTCTTATTTGCTCCGCTCACTGTTTTCTCCTTTACCAATCCAGTTTCGAAAACTGGACAATGTCATTTCAAATTTTGTTCTTCTTGTTTGCTGCTCATTGACTAGACGAGATGCCCAAAAGATAATTTTGTCAAGGTTTAAAAAGAACTAACACTGAAGTAATAACATTTACCAACTGGATGATCCAACAATTTATGATTGGTAATGATCTAAATGTACTAAATATTTTTATTTGTATACACTTAGTGTCAATACTATCTCAAGTAGGCATTCTAATCGACAAATCTACATCATGGAGTCCTTGCGGCTATTTTTTTGCAGTTTCAACAACATTAATCAACCAAGTAGTTGCATTGATAATATTAAATTATGGATTTATTATACAACCCTATTATTACAAGTACACCAACACTAAATCATAATTATGTTGTGTAATTAAATTTTTGTTATTTTTGAAAGGAAGTATACGCCATTTTTTCTTGAACTGAATTAGAATGAATACAACCAAACCATAGAAAGATTAGAAAATCCATTCATATGGAATAACTCGTGTTTTTATGATGTATACTTATATGTGTATTTGTGAACACGTATGGGTGTGTGCGCCCCCATCTTAATATATGGAAATGTTTGTAGAAGGCTCCACTGTACAAGAGTTAATATTTTATTTTCTTTTTTCGGGTACTTACCACTCTTCTCTTTCTTACTCCCGATCTATTTACACCCCAATCATAGTAGACTTCAGGACTCACCAATCATGATTTAGGCATTATCAGGAGCTGGTTTAGAGACCAGTCATAGTATGTAATGTGTACTGAGTTTCCTTAATATAAGTGACGGATCCTCCTAAAAAAAAAAGAATCGGTGTTGGGTAACCGGTCGTGCAATAGATTTGCAGATCCTCCTTTAATATTAGTTACACTGCTCAATGAATCCACGCAGACAATTGTAGCAGAATTTGACATTGTAAATTAACATGTTTCTACTTCTTGACCAAGTTAGACGTGCCCTAGTAGGGATTATTCCCAATAAGATAAGTATAAGGACGGGCCATGCTCGAAAAGAGTAATATGATTTGCGAAATAATTACATGAACATAGGTATAATTAATGGAGAAATACATATGGTTGGAAGCTTGTAATGTAAATTTGCTAGGTACACAAAATATATCACTTAGCCCGACATGATCTTGGTTTAAGGTCAATATTTAGACACAATAAAATTGTATTTAAAAAATGAACCAACATGTGGTTTGATAACTAGGAGGGTGGTTGTAACCACAGCTTATAAGACTTTAAACGTCAGATTTGACAACTTTGTGCCTCATAAAGGCGAAATAGTCTTTCTGTTAGGAACCGACGTTCCCAGCGATAACGATACTTGAGTTGAGTTTGTGAATCTGAAGACTCAATCAGCCGTCTCCGCCCTTAAGAGGGTCGAATGTGCTCATAGGGATGGTTGAACGTGCGTGTGTTCACAAGGGGGCTGTACGCACGTATATGTGAGCGTTTGTATTGTGTGTATCAAAAATCAATGTATTTAAATATGTCAAGTTCCTGGTCAAATTTCGGATAGAGAAAGTACTTGGGTGCTAAAGGAATTTTTTTTCGTGCGACCGAAGAACTACCAAAACCTAACCAAATATGTACGCATACCGTTCTCGACGTAAACATGTTTTATTACCCAGATCAAGTGGATGTAGAAGCTGGCTCAAGACATTCTAAAGTGGATCCATGTGCAGTGGCATGCGCGTCCAAACATTTGCACCGGGCTTGACCGAGAATGCAGAGCTAGACGTATCTTTGGTACGGCGCTGGACGTATATGTACAACCCACGACCACGACACAGCTAAGCTAGGCTAGGTCGACAAGCTACGGCCGGGGTACTACGAGTGCATACTCTGTGCATGAATGAACGTATCAACTGCCGTTTTCCCTGTGCCCACACATGACCAGGAGGCAACAAAGCAGGCGGAGGAAAGAAACAATTCACCGCACTGTGAACGCCAGCCATCCCGTGACGTGTGATGCATGTACGTAACACCCACCGGATGACAAGCTGGTAACATATATACACCGTAGTCCTTACTACCTGCATGTGTAGCGCTGTCGAGCTAGCTAGGTCGAGTAGCCGTGTGTTGACACCTTGTCGCGATAGATAATGGTTCACGGCTGAGGCATGTCGTCGGTCGGCATCTTCCCGCAAAACCATCAAACGCTTAGCGGATTAGGGTCCGATTGGAAGCTGGCTAGCTATGTTTTTCTCCTCGAATGGAGCCAGGCATCTATATGAATCAAACTTCAACAGCACAATAAAACCCTTATAAGAGAGAAGAAAATTGCATTCCAAGCTTCCACAGTCATCCATCCTCTCTATGGCGAACATGCCGATGGTGGGTTGATGTTGTCGCCCCCAGAGTTTCGTGCTGTCACCGGAACAAGAAAGGGGCCACGTCGTCGTCGGAAGAAGAAATTGCATACTAGTTATGGGGAGTCATCCATCCACTCCGTCTGTCCCACATATGTCGATGGCACGTTGATTTTCCCATCGGGAGAAGAAAGTAGTATCCACGTCAATTATGAAGGATTCAACAATTTTTCACGTTCCTATTTTTAAGTCTTAAATATGTAAGAGACTTAAGTATTAGCTGAAAGCTAAAACTCAAGAAAATATTATTGTATAACATGTACTTTTCGAGATGTTTTTTTTTTCAAACATACGTTTTACAAACTCCCAATCCAAATACTTCGTCCGTTCATAATTACAGGGTGCACGGTTTTTTCGAGTTTCAACAAAACGTGTTTAAGTGTAGCATAAGTTATGTATTGGAATATTTTTTCAATGATATAATTTTCTTGATATTATTCTCATGTATTATTGAACCAATTGATGGTCAAAATTGGAGCATGCAAAATAGGACGCCATGTGACTGTAGGCTAAGGATGTGTTTAGGGTCGATTTTTTTAAAACTTTGTAAACGCCGTCTCCTTTTGGACGGGTTTACGCTGGACTAAATCTTAAGTATAATAACCCAAGGTTCAAACTAAACCATTTTCCTTCTGATTATTGTGTTCCTCCCCTCAAATAACAAATTATCACATTTCCTGAAGATCAGCATGTCCCTACCTCTCTGTGTTGCCGACGTCCATGAGGTCTGTGCAACTGCTGCTCGGCGTGTGTCGTGGCTCAATCATGGAGGAGGGAAATCGGTGCTGCTCCGGCCTCCGGCGGCAGGGAACACATGCATGCATGGAGCAGATCAACGTACCCCTGCTGCTCCAGTCCCTCCGGACCTCCGGTTTCAGCACATCACAAGATCGAAAGCGAAGTACAATCTCATGTCATCGGATCCTATCCTCACAGGACGGATCTTATGTGCAAAGAGCTACAGTGGTGCGACGAAGGCAAGTTCGGCAAGATCTCCGTTGTCTTATTGTTTAGGATCATTGATGTGCTTATGTGTCAAATTTACACCTCGATTATCTGGCTGTATATCAAACGTTTTTTTATCCTTCCTCTCGGCCCAATTACAGATCAAGACTTGGGTTTTTATCTTCTTCAGTGAGAGCACGACCCCATGCATGATGCAAGAAACATCAAGCGAAGCTTTCTTGTCCTGGTGGAAGATTCGATTGGAAAGACGAATGAAAACTCTCGGCGTGGTTAGAAGGTGGTCGTCGGTCTTCGTCTTCTTCGCCGGCGATGTTGCTGGTGCTCGATCTTGCTCTGTTCCCCTGCGTCGGATTTCTGTTCTTCGTTTTGTACTTCATCTTTGTATGTAGTACAATCTGGTGTACGCAGGCTTTCAAAAAAAAAAAAAAAACTCTCGGCGTTTTACTTGGTCCAACGAGCAAAGCACGCCCACGTTCTCCCGCCTCGATCGCGCGTTCTGCGACGCCGATTGGGACTGCGCGTTCCCCTCAGCTCGCCTGCAGCCCCATGCCTCGGCTATCTCTGACCATTGCCCGCTGATTCTGACCTGCGACTCGCCGATTCCGCGGCCCTGGCGTTTTCGCTTTGAGGCATATTGGGTGCACCTCGACGGCTTCTCCGCGGTGGTGTCTCAGGCTTGGCAAGCCCCCTGTACTGCTGTCAGCGCGGTGGGTCGCCTGGAGGAGAAGATGGCCCGTACGGCGAAGGCGCTGCGCCTGTGGCAGAAGAATCACATCGGCGACACCAAGCTCCAGCTTCTCATGGCGCAGGACACTTTGTTGCTGCTTGATGCAGCACAGGAGGATCGGCAGCTCGAGCCCGACGAGTTGGAGCTCCGCAAGGCTCTTAAATCTCGCATTCTCGGCCTAGTAGTCATTGAGCGCATCAAGATGAAGCAGCGAGCCCGGGTAAACTGGCTTCGTGCCGGGGACGCCAACACTCGCTTCTTCCACCTCAAGGCGAATGCCCGGCGTAGGAAAAACTTCATCCCTTCCCTCTCCGGTGATCACGGCGTCGCAACGGAGCATGATCACAAGGCGACGGTGATTAAGGATTTCTTCAGCGCCATCCTTGGCACCCCGGCCGCGACTGGGCAGGCTTTTGATTGGGATGCGTTGGGGCTGCCCTCCCTTGACCTTGCCGAGCTTGACGAGGCCTTCACTGCTGATGAAGTCCTTGCTGCCATTGCCGATCTCCCGGCTGATCGCGCTCCGGGGCCGGATGGCTTCTCTGGAGCATTCTTTAAAGCAGCCGCCCCTATAATTATTCATGATCTGCTACTTGCGTTCAGGCAGCTTTTCCAGCTCAACCGTACTTCGCTGCACAAGATGAATGAGGCACACGTCGTTCTCGTCCCCAAGTGTGATGGTGCGGCCTCCATTGGCGACTACAGGCCTATCAGCTTGCTGCATAGCTTTGCCAAGCTCTTCATGAAAGTTTTGGCAACCCGGCTAGCCAAGCGCATCGACGACCTGATCTCGCCGTCGCAGAGCGCGTTCATTCGTGGACGTTGCATCCAAGACGATTTCCTCCTCGTCCAAGGGCAGGTCCGGCGGCTGCACCGTGCCAAATGCCCCTCGATGCTCGTCAAATTGGACATCGCCAAGGCCTTTGACAGTGTCTCCTGGGTCTACCTCTTGGACATGCTCAAGGCCAGGGGTTTCAGTCAGCAGTGGTGCGACTGGATTGCTTTGCTTTGTCCACTGCATCCTCGCGTGTCATCCTCAATGGTGCGGTAGGGGATCGGATCAGGCACCGTCGAGGCCTCCGGCAAGGCGATCCCCTTTCGCCTTACCTGTTCATCCTTGCAATGGAGCCTTTGTAGCAAATCCTCCGCTTGGCGGTGGATGAGGGGGTGCTTTCCCGTCTGCGGGGTCAGGCCAACTGTGTGCGGACGTCGCTGTATGCTGATGATGCGGTTTTCTTCATCAATCCCATCAAGGATGAGTTTGCTGCGGTGCGTTCGATCTTGCAGCGTTTTGGCGAGGTGACGGGCCTGTCCGTCAATTTTGCCAAAACCAGTGTCATTCCGATTCGGTGCGACGCCCTTGATGTCGCCGATATCGTCTCCCCCCGCTCGGCGCTCGCCTTGGCGGCCTGCCCTGCAAGTTTTTAGGGCTGCCCCTGAGCCTCCGCAAGCTTAGGAAGGTCGACTTCCAACCGCTGCTTCACCGCATCGCAAGCCGGCTGGCTTGTTGGAAGGCCAAGCTGCTTTCTGCTGCGGGACGCCTTGTTCTTCTCAATGCCGTGCTCTCCGCTCTTTCCGTCTATTGGATCTCAGTTCATGCTATGCCAGCCTGGGTTCGCAAGGAAATTGACCGGCTGCGACGTGCGTGGCTGTGGCGAGGGGAAGAGACTTGCCATGGTGGTCACTGCAAGGTGGCCTGGAGCAAAATCTGTCGGCCGCGTGACTTAGGTGGCCTCAGGATCGTCGACCTGGATCGCTTCGGGACGGCGTTGCGCCTCAAGTGGCTCTGGCTTGATCGTGTTGCTCCGTCCAAGCCTTGGGCGGGTATGGATGTTCCTTGCACCATGGAGGACCGTAAGATCTTCTCCACGGCCACGATGACCTCCATTGGCGATGGCAAGGTTGCGAGGTTTTGGTTCGACAACTGGACGGGTGAGGGGGCGCCCTTTGTTCTTTTTCCAGGCCTCTTTGCGGCTGCCCGCCGGGAACGTCGATGCGTCGCGGATGCGCTTTGCGACCAGCGATGGGTGCATGATCTCCGCGGTAGAATCTCCTCGGAGCTGTCTCGGCGTTCGTGTTAGACTGTATTATAGTGTCTGTATATTTGTATTGTACACCGTTGTGTACCCCTATATAATGAAATAGCCACACCCACGTTACGGGTGTTGAGCAGTTGCCCCAATTACGTTGTTTCACATGGTATCAGACTAGGTTTAGGTCAAAATAATGTCTTCCGCTGCCTCTGGTTCTTCCGCCGCCACCTTGGCGTCCGTGCCGGCCGCCGCCGCCGCGCCGTCGCTTGCCGAGGTCTCCCTGTTCCTGGCCTCTCAACCTCTTGTTTGGGCGCACGCCCGGCCACCTTCCATGGTCGCTCCAGCGACGCCGTCTTCGCCCGAGGTGCTCACGCCCGCGCCTGATGCATCCGCGCAGCTCGCGTCCCAACGTCTGCATGGCGCCACGCTGCCCTACGGGCCTCCCGCTGCCGCGCATGGCGTGCCTGCGCCGCCACCGTATGGCGCTCCAGTCGCCATGCCGTTCGGCTCCTATGCGCCGACGTTCTATGGCGCTCCAGCGCCTCCTACTTACGGCGCCACCTCGGCGTCGTCCTACGGCGCTCCGCTGCCGCCGCACTACGGCGCCCTGTATCTCCGGCGTACGGCGCGTACGGCGCCACTGCCCCGTCGGCGTACGGCGCCCTTGCACAGCAGGCGTACGGCGCCACTGCTCCGTCGGCGTATGGCCCCCTTGCACAGCCGGCGTACGGCGCGTATAGCGCTTACCCTGGCCCGCACTATGGAGTGCACACGCCGCACTACCTAGGGCCCTCGGTGCCCTATTCATCTCAGCCGGAAGCTCCTTCAGGTGCCTCGTCAACAGCGCTGGGACCCTATGCGTTGCCCTACGGCACCCCTGTGCCACCTGCAACTGCGAGCGTCGAGCACACCGCGCCGCGCCACATGGCACGACCCGCGTCTCCCGCCTTCGCGTCGGCCAACGCGGCATATCGTGGCCCCGGCAAGACGTCCAAGCCGTCGACCACGGGTGGCAAACCGGCGCCCCCGCCACAGCAGTCTCCGCGGCCTCCCAGCACCACTACGGGTGGTTGCCCTCGCGCTTGTTGCCCGTCTTGTGGCGTACAGGTCCCTTGTCAACTATGTGGCATTGACGGGCATATTGCCTCACGCTGCCATAGCCACTTCAAGCATGAGTTTCTGGGTATTGGTAACAACGGCTTGCATGGCTCATTCGGAGGCGGATCCCACAGCTGAACCGAGACATTTTCAGGCTGCTCTTAGTATACCACACTGGCGTTGTGCAATGGAGCAGGAGTTTCAGGCACTTCTCAAAAATGAAACTTGGCGTTTGGTTCCTCCCACCTCCGGTGTTAATGTGATTGATTCCAAGTGGGTGTTCAAAGTCAAGAAACATGCTGACGGTTCCATTGAACGCTACAAGGCACGGTTAGTGGCCAAAGGATTTAAACAAAGGTATGGCCTTGATTATGAGGATACTTTCAGTCCAGTTGTTAAGCCTACCACTATTTGTCTGTTGCTCTCTTTGGCTATTACACGAGGCTGGTCTTTGCGTCAGCTGGATGTTCAGAATGCCTTTCTTCATGGAGTTTTGGAAGAAGAGGTATACATGCGTCAGCCTCCGGGGTTTGTCGATCCTGCTCGTCCGCATCACTTATGTCGCCTTGTTAAGGCTCTCTATGGACTTAAGCAGGCTCCTCGTGCTTGGCATGCGCGTCTTGGCTCAGTTCTTCGGGCTCACGGGTTTGTTCCGTCCACTGCGGATACATCACTATTCCTTTTTCAGCGGCCCGAGGTAACTATGTATTTGTTGGTATATGTTGATGACATTATCCTTATTAGCTCCTCTGTTGCCGCTGCTGATCGTCTCCTAGCCTCTTTGAGTGGTGACTTTGCTGTGAAGGATTTGGGCACCTTGCATTACTTTCTAGGTCTGGAGGTCTCTCAGACGTCTGCTGGTCTGACTCACTCTCAACACAAGTATTCTATGGACTTGTTGCGCCGTGCTGGTATGCTGAAGTGCAAACATGCTACTACTCCTATGTCCGCGACTGATCGATTATCTGCTCTTGCTGGAGATCCACACCCTTCTGATGATGCCACTAAGTACCGCAGCATTGTTGGTGGACTGCAGTATTTGACTATCACTCGACCTGATATTTCTTATGCAGATAATCGTGTGTGTCAGTATCTTCATGCTCCTCGAACTTCACATTGGTCAGCTGTGAAGCGCATACTGCGCTATATCTGTCTCACTGCCTCTTATGGTTTGCATCTGCGGCCTGCCCCCTCCAGTATCCTCTCGGCGTTCTCCGATGCGGACTGGGCTGGTAGTTCTGATGACAGGCGATCCACGGGGGGTTATGCAGTCTTCTTCGGTCCTAATTTGATCGCTTGGAGTGCTCGCAAACAAGCTACAGTGTCTCGCAGTAGTACTGAATCTGAGTACAAGGCGGTTGTCAATGCCACAGCTGAGATCATATGGGTACAATCTTTACTGAGAGAGTTGGGAGTCTCTCAAGATCAGCCACCTGTTCTTTGGTGTGACAACATCGGTGCGACATACCTTTCATTCAACCCGGTATTCCATGCCCGAACGAAACACATCGAGGTTGATTATCATTTTGTACGGGAACGGGTTGCACATAAGCTACTTCTTATCAAGTTCATCTCCTCCAAAGATCAACTTGCAGATATCTTCACGAAGCCACTGCCACAACCTCTATTTGAGGGTTGTAGGCGCAATCTTAACTTGATATGTGTACTTCAGGTTATAGTTAAGATTGAGGGAGGGTGTTAGACTGTATTATACGTAGCTGATGTACGTGTCTGTATATTTGTATTGTACACCGTTGTGTACCCCTATATAATGAAATAGCCACACCCACGTTACGGGTGTTGAGCAGTTGCCCCAATTACGTTGTTTCACAGTTCGTCCGTCTATGGGTGGCCGCAGCAAGCCTGCAGCTCACGGTGGGCACCCCGGACTCCTTCAAATGGCGCTGCTCCTCTCCCGCCCTGTAGGCTGCTGTTCCGACGCATTAGCCGCCGGCCGCTTCCAGTGCTCCACGAAGGAGCTGTTCCAGCTGGCCACAGCTCGCCGACTGTTTTCCCGTCAGGCAAGAAGACAGGACATCCGCATGCAGATCAAACGCTCTCGGCTGGCCACAGCTTGCTCCCGACTGGCCACTTCTGTCGACGCTCCCGGCTCCACCAAGGAGCACCATGGAGCGTCGAGGGCACACGTCGTCCCCGATGCTATCACCACCGCTACCGGATATAGAACATCCGCATGCAGATCAAGCACGGTAGCCACCAGATCCGGCGCTACCAGGCCGCATCGGACAAAAAAAGATGAGATTTTCGACGGGGAAGAAAAGCGGCAGCAAAGGAAGATCGGCGGCGAGGAAAATAGCGGCAGTGCCATGCAAAATCGGATCTGGGGAACGCCGGGGGGTCACTCGGAACGCGAGGATCGCTAGGGAACGCCAGAGCACGGGGGCGCACTGCGCCGCCGGAGAGCGTGTCGCGACTCACGAGGGGAAATGAGCGAGGATTGGGTTGACCAGGAGGGCAGCGAGGAGTGCGGGTTGAGAAAGAATCGAGGGGAGTACGTGATTAGAGGCGGGACGGTTAAGTTGATTGCGTCATAATCAGGCAGTTTTTGGGCCGTCCGATTTCGTCCGTCATGGCCAAGACAGGACAGTTCATTCTTTTGTAGTAGAGATAAAAATATCAAATCAATCATCCGAAAAGTGTAAACCCCTGCTCCAATTTAAATGATGAGATGCCTAAGGAGAAGGAAACAACAGGTTTAGTTCAAAAACAACATAAATGCTCCCGGCAAGACCAGAAAGAATCCCCGTGCACTAGCACATGTTTGGCCTTGTTTCGCCACTGTGCACCTCGCCCATATTATCGCCACTGTGGCCTTGTTTCCCCTTGTTTTCTCATATTGGACCATCAGAAAATGACCATCAGACACACAGAATCGTGACACATCACATAGGTAAGCATTATAAATGACCTTGAAAATGTTGGTGCCCAACTCAAAGATGAAACCTCCGAGGAAAATGCAGCAAAGCCACATTGTGATAATGCGATTAGCATGCCATGTATGCAGAGGTCAAGCTAACACATACTACTAACCAATGGCCGAATGCTGTTGTGTTTATGAGATGGGTTGGAGACGGTGATCTTGTCTACCTCCTGGGCCGTGATTATTTAGAGACTGCTCGCCGTGCTAATCAGTTTTGGATCAATCTTTAAGTTTGCATTTTCTTGAGGCAGCGACAAATAAAAGATGAATCGCCACTTGCTATATAACTATCTTCATGTGTATGTTTGTACGTGTATTTTAGTCTTGATGTGGCTCGTCAAGCTAAGAGGCCAAAGCAGAGGTTGTAGATGAGCACAAGACTTACAGAAAAGAAAACAATTCCTGTGCTACAGGTTTCTCCGATCAGTTATGTATGTATAGCTTCTACTCCTAGTTAAGTTGATTGCTAGCTAGCAGATCTTCACAACCTTTCGCTATGCCTGTGCCAATATTGCGTATGATTTGCATTGCAGGCTCGGCCAGGAAACCTCTATCTGCAAGTCATGGATCTTCAGGCCACCATCCCAGATGGCCTGTCTAGATGTACATGCGAGAGTAAGGGCATCTCCAGCCGTTCGCCCCCCAGGTTTCGATCCGGCGCTTTTTTGCGTTAGCGCCGGGCGGCACCGAAACATGGGGTGGGCGAACTCACCAGCCGTGCGGCGGCCCAGGAAAACAAACAGCCGTTCAAATTTGAAAGTTCTTCTTCCTGCCCCCAAAAAATAGTCCGAGTTCGGCGATCACGGCAGACACAGTTGGGCAATATTTCAAAAAACGCCACAGTTGGGCGATCAAATAGTCTCGATCAAGCCACAGTCGGGCGATCCACGGCCACATTCGGCGTTCTGCTGATGCACAGATCAGATAGAGGCCGGCGACGGCACGGCGTCAGAGTCGACGTCGACGATGGGCGTGGTGGTCGGAGCCGGCACAGAGCTCGGAGTAGCAGCCTCGGCGGCCTCCAGGTCGATGGCCGTCGCAGCAGTGTCGGCGGCGTCCAGGTCGATGGCCGTCGCAGCAGTCTCGGCGTCCAGGTCGATCGGCGCCGTGGACGCAGGCTGGACAGGCGGCGTCTCGGCTGGACTGGCCGAGCTCGTCGGGCTGTCGTCGGCCGTCTCCGTCGGGGTGTCGTAGGTAGTGTCCGTCGGGGTGTCGTCGGTGGTGTCCGTCGGGGTGGCGTAGCTCGTGTCCGTCGGGACCGGGGCCGGAGCCGGGCTGATGTCGCTGAGGATGAGACGGCGCTGCGCCATGTACCATGTCCTCAACTCGGGGTCCATCGCGGCCGGATCGGCCCCCGTGAGGAAGGCGAGGTCGTGGTTCCTCTTCTTCGCCACGGTGCCGGTCCTGAGGAGCTCGATCTTGACCTTGGAGTTGTTCATGAGCACCGACCACCTCCTCGCGGCGACCTCCTCCCTCTTGCCGGCGTTGGTCTGGGCATCGGCGATGCAAGTCTGGATGGACGCCTGGAGCTTTGCCGCTGCCGGCGCGGCGTCCCTCGCCGCTTTGGCTTTCTTGTTGCCCATCGGTGGGCGGCCATCAGACGCACCAGCAACCGCCGTGCCCGGGACGTACTCCTTGCCCTTGGCGAGCCCACGGCGTGTTTCCGCCCACTTCTCGCACCCCTCGATGATGACGAAGACATGGAGGTACTTGAAGTCGGTCTTCTCGTCCTCCTTGTACGCCTCGAGCATCCGGACGATCTACATGGCGACGTTACCGGCACAAATGAGCTACATGGCGGCGCAAAGAAAGGAATCACGGCGGAAATTATCACCTCCATCTCGCGGTTGGCGTCGCTCTTCGGCATGTGGGTGACCTCCTCTTGTATGCCGTGCCACTTGTTGCAGGCGGCCTGGATGTTCGCCCAATGATTGGCCATGGCCTTCTGGCCGCGATTGATGACGCACGAGGCGTAGTCGGTGTCGATCATCCGGCGCTCGTCGTACTCCGTCTTCACCCGCTTACAGTAGTTCTCCAGGGCCTGGTTCGCGCCGACGATCGCGTCGCAGCTGACCACCTTCCATGCCTCGGCGAGCAGGATATCCTCCCTGCACGTCCACTTGATGCGCGGCTCGACGGGCGGCTTCGGCGCCGCCTTGGATCCCTTCCTGGGACGGCGGCCGCCCGTGTCGCCATCCTTGGCCGGGGCTTCTTCTTCCTCCGCAGGCGCCGTCTCGTCTCCTTCTTCCGCCTCCGCATCCGCCTCCTCTGTGCCGATGCCGGCGCCAGACGCACCTTGGCCGTAATCCCCGCCGCCCTGCGAGAAGAACTCCACACCGCCCTGTGAGAGGAAGCCCGGGCAAGCCGTCGCCGCCACCGTGCCGGTGGTGATGATCTCGTCCATGAAGGGGCCGGTGTCTTGGCCCAACAGGGACTGCGCGGCGAAAGGGGAGGGAACGGCGCAGCGACGGCGAAGTTGCGTAGCCCGGCGAGCCGACGTACATCATCGGCGCATGGTGGGGGAAGGTGGTGTTGGGGTTGAAGCCACCATGGGGGTCAGCGTCGGCGTACCCGGGGGAGTAGTGTGGGGGCGCGATCCAGCGCGGCGATGGCGATGGCGAGGCGACGGTGGGCTGGCTCCAGCCGGCGAACTGAGGAGGAGGATGAGGGGAGAAGCCGGCAACCCTGCGCTTGGCCGCCGGCGCCGCAGACGCAGCCGGAGTTGGCGGCTCATCCATCGCCTCCATCTCCTCTTCCTCTTCTTCCTCGTCGGCGGCCTGGGCCTCGGCCTCCGCGGCCAAGTGTGCGGCCTTCTCCCTTTGCCGTTGCGCCTTCTCCCTCGTCCATCGCTGGAGGTTCACCACCTCCAGGCGTGCTTTCTCAGCGATCCAGGTGGCGTTGCTCATGCCCGCCGGCTTCTCCTTCGGCGCTCTCGGCTTCCGCGGCTTCTTGCCGATCATGGAGGTGGCGATCATGGAGGCGGCGGAGGACGCGGGGACGGCGACGGCGCGGGGACCTGTGAATCGGGCGGGAGCCATGGCGGCCAGATCTGTGCTAAATGGCGGGAACGGGGCGGGGGAGAGGTATATGTGGGGGGGGAGGGAAGGGCCAAATTATGGAGGGAAGGGCCAAATTATGGAGGGAAATCGCCTTCCCTCGCCGACAAGTCTGGCCTGCGGACGCCTTTCCCCCCCCCCCCCCCCAGGCCGAACCCAGCAGGCTGGGTTTGGCCTGGGTTCGCCGGTGCGAAACGGCGCTAAAACCGACGCTAAATCGACTCCTGGGGGACGAATGGTGGATTTTCGTTAGCGCCGGCGCTAAAGAGGCCTCCTGGGGGGCTCTGGGGGGACGGCTGGAGATGCCCTAATGAGCAGTCTGCTTTCTTGTTCAGGTTTATTGGTGGTACTAGTCTGATTGATGCACGTTGCTGGTTCCCTCACTCCAAGTGGTCTCAGGTAGCAGTGGCTTTGTATTTTTCTTTGGGTTGGGAAGTGTGTGTGCTGTCAAGTTTTCTGCAGCCTAAGAAACTTTGTTCAGTCACCCACCTCTGATTTTGTGCAAATATATCGCTTGGATCTGATAACAGAAGCAAAGTCCGACTAGTCGAGACGAATGTTCATTTTTTTGAGAAACAGGACAGGGAGTTCCCACATTGCATTATAGGAGAAGAGATTGATCTAGTTAATTAGGCAAACCGGACCAAAAAATTATACAATGCACGGTCAATTTACAAAAACCGGCAAAAAAAACACTCCATGGAACATCATTTATGCCTGAAACAAGGGCGTGTAGACCCAAACTAACTAGCCACACCTTGTCCCCAACTAAGATAACCTCCTTGGGCACACACGAAAACACGCCACTAGAGATGCACCGTTGTGCACCTTCCCAACATAAGAGATGACATTGAGGAGGTTCCCATCTTTTCGTCCGATGATTGTTAGCATATATAGGAGGGAGAACTAGGGAGAACACGTTCGATATTTTGTGTTATTGACTTATACTGTTGTGCCAATACGGCCTGTTAGACACTCACGCCCGATGCACCCTTTGTGCTCACGATCACACTAGAGATGACATAGAGATGACATGGATTGATCCCAAGAGAGGTAGAAATTTTACACTAGAGCAACAGTACGACTAGGAGGCATCGGGGAACGAGTGTTCAGAATCAAGAAATGACATTGATAAGGCAGCAGAGGAGTAGTAGAGTGATGACGTTGTGACGAGCCATCCTAGTTTAACAACCTGAGTAAGGTTGCCCAAGACGGTGTCGTGTATCAATGTCGTCCCATGCCTTCACCGCACTGAATGAACGCATCGGCTGCCCAGGAAGCAGCAAAGGTAGCACCAGGTCGATACAGCAGATACACAAGTCAAAACCGCTATTTAGAAGATCGAACGCTTAGGGTTTGTTTGTTCAGATCTTGATCCTTGTTTTGTTGTTTAGTTCAAAGTTGACGTATATTCCATGTAAGATGTTTTACCTGTTTCACATGTTGTTTAGATACATACTAAAATAAGTGGACGTAGACACTAAAACATGTATAGATAAATTTATATGCATGCGAATGTGGACAAATGATAAAACATCTTATATTTAAAAACGGAGGTAGTGATAGAGAACTTCTGGGCATTCAGATTAGCTTGATAAATGGTGGCTCGGCAATGGGAAACGCTACGGAAACCAGCGGAGGAAATATTTTCATAATCTGGTCACGAAGCAGAGAAATGCTAGAGCTTTCAGCATTTCCACTTTGAGTACACGGCTGATGAGCTATCCAGGAGAACTAGGGGGAGCTAAGACTTTGTTTGATGGTCCTTAGCTTAGTGCTTAGAAGGTTTGTGCTTCCTGCTAGCTGTACGCGGCTTTGCGTCATTCTCTTGTATTCTATAAAGATATTGTACGCCGGTGGCATACTCTTGAAAAAAAACGCATAAAGCAATAAAAGACCTCAAGTCTGGAGAGAAAATAATAGATTGCGCGTGGTCTACTTGTATAAATTGTCAGATACGATCTATATTTGTGATGAATTTCAATGAAAAAATCTCATGAAATCAATTTCTAGCAACCTCAAGATACTACCAGATAAGGCCATCATGTGTATATCAATTGGCGGCTAATCGGTTGCGTACGTGCTGCATAGTTGAGGTTGTTTACCGGGTTTCTGTCCATCAATTGTGAGCATAAAAGGGGAAAACTTCGGAACACACTGTAGATATTAGTGTGCCAATACGGTCTGTATATCCTCATGCCCAATGCATTCTTGTACTCACGATCGCGCTAGAGATGACATAGGATGATCCCAGGAAAGGTAGCGATTATGTAGTCCAAGCCGTAATGCAAGAAGGGATTATGCTGCCTTAACAATACGAATAGGAGACATCTGGGAACAATTGCTTAGGACAAACTGAATATTCAGCAAGGCAAAGGAGGAAGAAGCGGAGGAGGAGCAAGGTGATAATCCATCACTTGAAGATGCGATCTCCGAAGAGGTTCCCTAAAGGTGGCCTAGGAGGCAGCATGTTAATTTGCTACTATGTGGTTCCACGAATCTGTCTCCTTATAGAATGATCATAAAATGATCGTTATCTTGTTGAAAACCCCCATTAGCGAGCGCTCCTGCTGGTTCTAGTAAATAAACACTATCCTATATATTGGAATTTTCGGTTCTGTTTTTTCCTTTGGTTTTCTGCCAAATGCTCTCATTTTCCTTCTTGGCCGCTTAGCTTTGTGTACTCTTTCTGCCTAATCAATAAATCTAGTCACTCTCTTGCTACAAACGTTTTTCTAAAATCTTCCTGTTTTTTATGATTTCCATGGAGATAATTGCCTCTGACACTGAGATATGAGCTGCTTCGGTGGCACGAGACACATGCATGCATTGATGAAAGCAACATACCTCAGCCTCCGCACGAATTCAGTCAGCTCATTTTTTTAAATAATAATTCAAAATGGTACTAGTACTTTGGAGCTTAAAAGGTTCCAAATTTTAAAATGTGGATGCATATACATACTTAACCAAAACTAGAGACACGACACCCATGAGAGGTGCTCAAATGGAACATCCCTAGTGGCCCTGCATGGCTGCATCCACAGCCAGCATCATGATCACCACGACCGATAGATACGCCATTCAAGACACGATCTCTTCCTTTTTGCCCCCATTTTCACCCTTGCCCTTCACCCCAAATCTCTCACACACACAGGCAACACGAAGAATCAAAATGAAATTCCAGGGGCAGACCAACTTTGCGCAGAATCATAGTACCAAATCAATCACCCAAAAAGCCCATCAAAGGCTGTGCACCAAGTTTAATGATGAGATGCTTACGGAGCAAGGAAGAAACAGGTTCAGTTCAAACAAATGATCGCCGTATACCAGTGGTCACTATGCCTGCAACGACGAGCAAACATAGGACCAACCAACCCACATCTGGCTGCATAAAACTAGTAACACAAGATTGTGCAGTCAGCAGCGGCACTTCAGGTGCTGGACCATCAAACACAATCGTACAGAAGAAGCAGGGGCAAATCAAAGCAAATTTTCTTCACACACGATTTCAACTTGCCATCAACCACCGTCACCGTCCAGTTGAATATTCCGTCCCATGGTTTCTCACGTTTCAGGGAATCGAATTATAGCCAACGCCAAATAACGCGATCTAGAATAGTTCAATCGTGCTGAATATAACGTATCTCGGTCATCCAGAGGAATACAAACTAGGTGCCCTTACAACACTGACAGAAATACACCAACACATCGTTCGGAGATAGTAGTACAGCTACACCCATCTAGCAATCACCAGGGAAGGCCGCCATCATCCAACTCCATCGACACCAGGCCTCTGCTGACATGGACGGAAGGGGAGCAAACCTCACCTACCTGTCATAGCCACCGCCACCAGCTCGGCGGCCACCATAGCCTCTCTCGGGCATTCCCCGGTACGGGGAGTACGGCAGCGGCGACCTGGACCGCTCCCTTCTTGCCCTGCCGGCGTAAGGAGGAGGGGAGTAACCTCGACCGCCGCCGCCCCGACCATCGTAGTAGTCACGGGCGTCCCGGGGGGGCGGCGAGTAGTCCCGGGTGTCTCTGTAGGGAGGGTAGTCCCGGGTGTCCCTGTAGGACTGGTACATGGGTGGTGGAGACCTGCGGTAGCTGTTGCTGTAGTAGTCGTCACGACCATAGCCACCTCTGCGGAATCTGCCACCGCCACGCTGCTGCTCTCTACGTTCGTAGCGATGTCCTGTACAAGTAAATTTCCATGTAAACATAAGCTGTAAATAATAACAAAGCATCTATGTAAATCGCATGCAAGTACAATAAGTAATAATAAAAGATAATGAGACAAGATTTACAAATGCAGTTTAGATTCAGCAGTAACTACTATCCCATGATCCCATGATTATGTAAATCAAAAGCTTTGGCTACTTTCCATACCTAGATAACTTCCAGGAGTTGGTGTCCTTGGGCGACCTCGGCGTGACTGAAATAACCAAAACAGCAATCAGTACGACATATATCAGGTTCCAGTCAAAGATAGAGAAATAAAAGTATCATGCTGGATTATGTAGGTAGTTACGAGTTTCCCTTACGATCAGTGGATACACATCCTGCATTAACGAACCAAGGAGGAAATAGGTAATGGAGAGCACAAACTCCAACTAGCAGACATCCAACATTGTTATGCATATGTCACCACACATCTTGACTAACGATTTGGGAATGCCCGTTGATTAGTTGATGTGGAGTTGAAGGTGGATGCTGAGGTTTAGTTGAAAAATTGCTATGTTTAGTTGTTGTGAATCTTGTGTTGCATAGTAACCCTTTGGGCTGTCCATTGATCAAGCTGTATGAGCTAAAGTTGAAATTGATGAACTCAGCATCTTGATTGCTGGCACATTGCTTGCACAATCTCTTCTGAATAATAACCAAAAAACCTCCAGGTCAACACACATGAAATATCAGGTTGCATCTGAATCAACAAGACGACAACCCATGTGGATGCACAAACAATTACCTTTTCAACAGTAATGTTTCGGCCTTGCATTTCAGACTGGTTAAGATACTTGATGCAGCGTTCAGCATCTTCAACAGTGTCCATGGTGATGAAGGCAAATCCACGAGAAACACGGGTATGGGGTTCAAGAACAACATGGCAAGAAACCACCTAACAAAGAGGAGATGTCGTAATTTGGAACTTCAGAGGAACAAAAATTCTGTGTGTTATCACAGCAAGTAAACTTACCTTTCCTTCCTTACCGAAGTACTCTCTGAGTTCTTTATCATTCACTCTAGACGAGAGTCCAGTTATGTACAGAGTATTTCCGTGATTCACAGCTTCAGGCTCCCTGCTACAAGAAGCACACTAAGCATGTACGCATTACAAATGAAGAAGTGTTACTTGTGACTATTCTAGATGACATGTTAACAGCCTTTTGAGGCATACACCACACTCGGGGAAAAAGATGTGCAAGTCATGTTGCTTCTTAAATCTTGGCATCTTGCATTACAAAATGTTGATATTTTTCCATGCCATAAAAACTTCAGATCTATACACTAGTTCATTTCCATGGATGGAATTCTATTGACTATGCAAGGGATATTACAATCTAGAATGCATTTCTTACACTGCAACATCTCATAGCTTCACACGACAAGTTTAGTGATCATTGGCCTTTACGCCATTACCTACTTACTACTTTGGTACCATGAGGTGATTTTGCATATCACAGCCATTATAATATATGAATTTCAACTATCAGAACTACTGTATATGACTAGCAAGTAATTTAGCTACCTCGACACTAGTAGCTACTATACCTGATAAATGGATGGAATTCTATTGCCCCATTGCATGGTATATACAATCTAAATTCATTTTTTACATTGCAACATCTCATAGCTTCACATGACAAGTTTAGTGATCATTAGCCATTATGCCTTTCTCTACTTACTACCGTATTAGTACCATGACGTGATTTTGCATGTGAAGGCTATTATAATATATGAACTTCAACCATCAGGATTAGTGTATACAACGCAAGTAATTTAACAACCCCAACACTATCAGCTACTATAACTAGAATAACCAACTATTACAGGCAATTTACATAATGCTTTTAACCTAAACATTACATAAAAATTTAAGCCACGACTGTATAAGCTAGTATTACCAGATAAACTTAGTTACTGAACACAACTCTCAACAGAATGAACATGCTGCATATCATATTGCAAGAATACATGCTTATCTTTTTTATGTAGTTTCTGCTGTGAAGAACAAAGTAGGCAGAATACATGCAGTAGTAGCAAAAAGTTGAACAAATAATCCACACCTCTCAGGGCTTCTTGATCTGCACCTCGCCTGAGATCTAGGATCAGGTGACGGTGATCTAGACTGGGATTGAGCTGCAGGTGATCTTGACCTTGACATTGCCTTTTGGCGTCCCTTATAAGGAGACGGGGACCTCGAGGGCCTTGTGTACCTGACAGTAAGAATAACTTTAAATAAGATTCAATTGTTGCCTTCTTTTTTATTTCTTCCTAGTGCTGGTCAAAGAGCACATAGCACATCAGATAACAGAGAGCAGCCATAACTTTATGTATTAATAATTATACTAGTTTAAAGATAACAATATGAAATGCTTATAAAATGGTTCTCGGGAATCGGCAACATTTTTTAGCCCAATGACCACAGTCAACTGCTTATCTACTGAAATTTCAGCACAGTTATAAGCATACTGTGAGAAACAGAAAGAGGGAATAAGAAAAGTGAGGAAAATAATTCCAGGCTCTGTGTGTGAATTCATGAAATAATATGTTCATCTACCAGCATCTTGTAACTTCGAAGATAGATCTACATCCGAAACAAAACTAGTATAGGGGCATGGGAGTGTACACTCACACCACCCAAGCTGAGCTAGATTCAGTTCTGAGCCTCAGTTAAGCAATTACTACACCCTTCTAATAAAGTTTATTGGTAATCACTTTAACCCCAAAATTTATTGGCAAACAAGTGAAGAAAACATCTTAAGATACGAATTAGTGAATCTACCTATCAGCAAAACATGAAGGCATACTAAAAATTATACTAGTAATCTGATGGCTTATCTCTATCTAAATAAAATAACAAATGTAGGTTATATTCAGAAGTCATAGTTGATATGGGAGGTGAATCCATTGTACAATCCACTCTCATACAGCTGGCCGTTTCTGAACATGATGTTGCTGAGGTTAGCATCTATATTACTGCCATTGTTCCTTTTACATTCCTATACTGCTGCATATAACTATTATTTATCCAATTCAATCAATAATCATCCTATCACCCGATATCATATTTCAGAGATGAGAGTGAACAAACTAGCATGTAAATCACCAACATCAATCATCGTCCGCTATCAAAGTCAAACACTAGCAATAACAAGATCCGCAGCTATGTCTGTCTCAAACAATACCATTCCTAGAATGACCCGTGTCCTGCCCTGGATCTACCGACACCAGTCCATCGCCTAAACTGAAGCGAAATACGTTCTAGGTGGCGTCACCGGACCCAGATCAGAGCCAGCGACCAACGCAACGAGCTAAATAAACCCAAACCAGGCACCGAATCAGAGCGAGAGAGCGAGGGGAGGGATCGCGCAGAGCGCGTCTGTGGTGGAAACAGGCGCTCGCCATTACCTCCGGCGCGGGGAGTCGGCCTGCGAAAGAGGAGCAGCAGAGCAGCCGTCAGTAGGGAGATCAACGGCACGACGACAACATTGAACGGGAGGAAAGAGAGAGGGAGGGGGAGGAGAGGCTCACCATGGCGCTTGGCGGCGGAGCTCCGGCGGGTTCGCGGCGGGGCGAACGAGCGAGCTAGGGTTTGGCTCCACTCTCTCTCTCTCTCTCTCCTCTCGGTCTGACCGTGCTGTGCTCGAGCCGAACTGGGTTTCGGTCTTGTGTAGCGGACGGGGAGCGGATGGACCAGGCCGTATGGGCCGTAACGCGCGCGGGGCAGGCCCAATATATCCACTTGTTTTTGCAGGCCCAGTATCGACTCTCCGGCACCGTCAGGCGCCAGCCATGCGCGCGGCGCAGAGCAGAGCAGCAGCAGCAGAGAGTGAGCGGGAGAAGAGAGAGAGAGAGAGAGGAGAAAGAAAGCCTCGCGGCGGCGGCGGCGGCGGCGGAGGGGACGCGGATAGCCCGGCACTGCGAGCGCGATGTCATAGCCCACACTCGATTCACAGTATTTAGATCACAGATACAAGATCTAGAAGAGGAATTGGGGATCGAGAGAGGGAGTAGGTAGAGAGGAAACTAGGTAGAGAGAAAAGCAGAGTCTGCTACAGGTTTCTTCTTACCTTCTCACACGAAGCTCACGCGTGGGTTATAACCCCCCACGGCACACGGCCCACATGGCACACACACACTACACTCTCACTCACTGACTTGTGGGTCCACCCTGGATGTCGAGGCCTGGTTGGAGTCGACGCCGTCTTCACGATCCTTGTCTGACGGCCCACTGTCGCCCGTCATGACATTGCCGCCCGCTCGAGAAGCAGCTTGTCCCCAAGCTGTCGCATCTGGGTAGCGTTTGCGCAACACTTCATAATCTTCCCATGTTGCCATGTCCTCCGGTAATGCATTCCACTTGATGAGGACTTGAAGATGTGCAGAGTTGCCCTTCTTGACCAAACGTCTATCCATTACTGCTTCAGGAAAGAGCTCCGTAGTATCCAATTCCACAGGTTTCGGCAGTGTGGTGAAAACAGGTGTATGATCTGGTACATGAGGCTTGAGCTGGGAAACATGGAACACTGGATGTACCTGACTGCCTTCTGGCAATTTTAGCTTATAGGCCGCTGGTCCAATATGAGCTAGAACTTCATAGGGACCGAAGTACTTGTAAGACAATTTAGCTGAAGGTCGCATCACAACTGACTGTTGAACATATGGCTGTAGTTTAAGATAAACTCTTTCTCCAACAGCAAATTCTCTGGCCGTGCGTTTATTATCTGCATGATGTTTCATCCTCAGCTGTGCTCTTGCCAAATTTTGCTTGAGCATTGCTGAATGAGATTCCCTGTCCTGCATTTCTGTTATCACCTCTGTGTTGCCAGTACAGAGCTTTGTAAGGTGAACAGCCCAAGGAAGTGTGATAGGAGGTATTGTACCAGAACTCTGCTAGCGCAATCCATTTGACCCAATTTGCTAGAGTAGCCTGAGTAGCACATCTCAAATACTGCTCTAAACATTGGTTCACTCTCTCACTTTGTCCATCTGTTTGTGGATGATAGGCTGTGCTGAGAAGAAGCTGAGTATCCAACAGTTTGAACAATTCTCGCCAAAATGAGCTAGTGAATATTTTGTCTCTGTCAGATACTATGGACAAGGGAATGCCATGCAGCTTCACCACATTGTTCATAAACAATTTAGCCACCTGTGGTGCTGTGAAGGGATGCCTGAGGGGTAAAAAATGAGCATATTTGGTATACCTGTCCACAACTACCAATATAGCATTGTAACCATCTGATCTGGGCAAACCCTCTATGAAGTCCATTGTGATATCCTCCCACGGTGCTGCTGGTGTTTTCAGTGGATTCAATAAGCCTGGTGTGCTGCAGTGCTCGTTTTTAGCTTGTTGACACACTGCACACTGCTTCACAAAGTTCTCTACATCTTGTTTCAGTCCTTTCCAGATAAAAAGCTTCTTAATGCGCTGGTATGTCTGTTGAATGCCAGAATGGCCTCCCACTGGTGTTGCATGAAATGCATGTATTAACTTTGTCTGCAGAGCAGCATTAGCACCTACCCAAATCTTGCCATGTTGTTTAATAATTCCCTCCGAGAAAGAGAAGCCGTCAGCAATTGTTGTTGTTACTGCCAGTTGTGTGAGAAGTTCCTGAGCTTTACTATCAACTTGGTATGAGTTTAGCACCTCTTGCATCCAAATTGGTTGGCTTCCTGAAACAGCAGCCAATTGGAAATAATGTCCCACTCGTGACAGAGCATCTGCCACTTTGTTGTCTTCTCCTTTCTTGTATTGGAACTTGTATTGCAAGCCAATTAACTGTGTCATGGCTTTCTTCTGCAAATCAGATGTTAAGACTTGATCCTCCAAATTACATAGACTTTTGTGATCCGTTCGGATTGTGAAGGGGCATCTGTGCAAATAAGACCTCCATTTATCCAATGCCGTTATAATTGCCAGAAATACCTTCTCGTAGATGGATGGCTTCTGATTCACAGGACCCAAGGCTTTACTGTAGTAGGCAATTGGGTGACCTGCTTGCATCAACACAGCACCTATTCCCATATCACACGCGTCAGTTTCAATAACAAATGGCTGTTGAAAATTTGGAGTTGTGGACATGGCCACTTTCAACTGCTCAAAAGCTTTCTGTGCTGCAGGGGTCCAAAGAAACACCTTCTGTTGCAACAGCAGGGTTAGTGGTTTCACTATTAACCCGTACAGGTGTACAAACTTTCTGTAGTATCCTGTGAGCCCTAGAATGGCTCTTAAGTCAGTGAAACTGATTGGAACAGGCCAGTTCAGCATTGCAGCTGTTTTCTCAGGATCAGTTGCCACACCCTTGTCCGAGATGATGTGACCAAGGTATGCTAATTTCTTCTGGGCAAAGGAGCATTTGCTTAACTTAGCTGTGAGCTGATTATCCTGCAATACTTGAAGCACCACTTGCAAATGTTGGATATGCTCAGAAAGTGACTTGCTATAGACCAATATATCGTCCATAAACACCAGTACAAATTTTCGGATGTATGGAGCAAAGACTGTGTTCATCAAGCACTGAAATGTGGCGGGGGCATTAGTCAACCCAAAGGGCATGACTCGAAATTGATATTGACCAGCATGAGTTTTAAATGATGTTTTATGCTCATCTGTTTCAAGCATCCTAATCTGATGATATCCTGCTTTCAAATCCAATTTGGAAAAATAGGCAGTGCCAGATAGTTCATCTAACAGCTCGTCCACGACTGGTAATGGAAACTTGCTTTTCACCGTGATGGAGTTTAGTTTGCGGTAGTCAATACAGAATCGCCAACTACCATCCTTTTTTTCTGACCAGTAACACCGGGGATGCAAATGGACTCATACTAGGGGTGATTATGCCAGCTTGCAGCATTTCCTGAACTTGGCGTTCGATTTCATCCTTCTGCAAAGGTGAGTACCGATAGGGTCTTGAATTGACTGGTGCAGCATCAGGCAACAGATGTATAGCATGGTCATACTCTCTGTGTGGAGGTAGACCTGGCTTTTCTTGAAACACCACATTATATTTGTCCAAGATTGCTTGAATTTCTGGAGGTACTTGCTCCTGTACTTCTTCTGATGTTGCATTAAGTACCACTGTTGCCCATATTTCATTACTTGCATGCCATTTAAGTACTTGCGTGCAGGATACCTCTGCAATTTTCTTGTTTGATTGATCTGCTTGGCCGTGTAATTTAATGACCTTGCCTTGGTATGTGAATTGCACCCATTTCTCCTTCCAGTGACATACCATCTCACCCTGAGCCTCTAGCCAATCCATTCCCAAGATACAATCATAGCCTCCCAGGTTCAGTATTTTCATTGGGTGCTGAAAGGTGGTGCCTTCTGTTAGCCATTGGAATGTGGGCACCTCTTCAGAACAGATCAACACATCCCCATTCGCCACCTTTACCTTAGTTGGTAATACACCAACTGTGTGACACTGAAGTTTGTCAGCTAGAGAGTTATCTAAGAAGCTGTGTGAGCTTCCAGAATCAAGCAGAATTAGCATTTGCTGGTTTTGCACTTGTGCTGTGAGACGAAGTGTCTTAGAGTGTTCGGTTCCTGCTAATGCACTGACAGAGATATGATATAAAGCACCCTCTGCAGTGGAATCTTCAGCAGCCAAAGTGTCTAACAGTTCATCAGACAGAATTGTATTTCCCTCTTGTATGGCTTTAATTTGTGCTTGCTGAGTAATTGCACATTTGTGTTCTGGTGTATATTTCTCACCACAACTATAACACTGATGATTGGCCCGTCGATACTCCTTTAACTGTCTGGCCTTCCATAGATCCCCAGGCTGCAGTTTTGCTGTGTCAGTTTTCTGGCCTGTTACGTATCCCTTTGCTGTAGCTTGAAATGGCTTGCCCTTTTTCTGACTGTCCAATAGTTCCTGATGGATTATACCCAAATTAGTTGCTTCCTGCACCGTGGTGGGCATGTGTGGTTCCACATATGCACGAAGTTCATGTTTCAGTCCCAAAATGAACTGAGTGACAAAGAAAATTTTGCTGGGTGGCTCATACAACAACAACTCATACATCAGATGATCAAATTGCTTGCGGTATTCCTCAACTGATCCTATCTGACGCAATTGCAGCAGCTCACACATCCTTCTGCGGTGTCCATTAACTTCAAATTCACCCAGCACAGCTGCACAAAGGAAATCCCAATCGGTGATGGCATGCATCTTCTTGAACGATTGGAGCCAGAGAGCTGCGTCCCCAATCATGTTCGTGGACGCTGCTGTTACTTTGAAGCCTTCAGGAATCTGGTACAGATTGAAGTAGTCATTGCATTGATCAATCCAAACAACTGGTTTTGTCCCATCAAATTTCGGAAAATCCATCTTTGGAATCCACTGGCGTCTCTGTCTGCTGCCACCCGGATCTTCTGAATCCTCCGGATCAAACACGGGCGAGGACGACGGACTGGCGTATGGCGTGGTTCCTGGCCTCGCGCCGTGTGGTGTTGGTGGTCGCGCACCGTGAGGTGAGGGCCCGATAATTCCCGCGGTCTCACGCACCGGGATCTGGTCTGGTGGTGGCGGCTTGGCCTTCAGCGATTTGGCGAGCTCCTCGTGCTCCTTCTGTACCGCCCGAGAGAAGTCATGGACAGGTCCACCTTGACTTGCAGCTGGTCGAGGCGCGCCCCTTGCTGCTCGATCTGTGAACCCAATCCTTCGAGTTTTTCGCTCACCCCATCGATGCCGCTGACCTGCTGCGTGAGCGCGGCCAATTTCTCGATGATTCGAGCCTCCATCGCCTCCAAAACTTGCCGGACCTGGAGGCTAGGTTTCGAAGGAGCCGTGGTCGCTCCCCTCCAAATCGATCGAACCGAGATCGGGAGCAAACCACCCGAAGGTATTCGCCAACCTTCTCAATGGATGTTACCGATCAACCGAGAGTATACGGAAGCGATTGTCCGACGAACTCAACTTCTGATACCATATGTCATAGCCCACACTCGATTCACAGTATTTAGATCACAGATACAAGATCTAGAAGAGGAATTGGGGATCGAGAGAGGGAGTAGGTAGAGAGGAAACTAGGTAGAGAGAAAAGCAGAGTCTGCTACAGGTTTCTTCTTACCTTCTCACACGAAGCTCACGCGTGGGTTATAACCCCCCACGGCACACGGCCCACATGGCACACACACACTACACTCTCACTCACTGACTTGTGGGTCCACCCTGGATGTCGAGGCCTGGTTGGAGTCGACGCCGTCTTCACGATCCTTGTCTGACGGCCCACTGTCGCCCGTCATGACACGCGAGGTCGGCCGCCTCCCGCCCAGGCGCTTCGCCGGCACCGTCATGGCCTCCGAGGTCCAGCCTCCCCTCCCCCATTCCCCACCCTGCTTGAGCCGGCCAATCGCCTGCAAATCGAGCAGCATTAGGGTTTACTCAAGCAAGATTAGTCTGTACCACATCGAGAGTTCGTTCCCGCGGTTCATCTAGGGTTAGGGGCTCAGACAGCTCTCCACTTACCATTTACCAAGTTATAACTAGTAATTCTAAGTCTTTATTTTGTGCTAGAATAATTTTCATACAAGGAAAGCCAAGCGGCTCGAGCAACGCCTTTTGGGTTACAACGACAACTGAAAAGTGTAGCCACCACTCAAACTATGACCACATCCAAATGGACAACAACTTAGTCGTGCCAATGTCGCGTACTACTATACCATTTCCGCATCCTTGTTGACAATGCCGAACACCTATGTGGCAACCCATGTCTGCAGGGATGCCCAAGTCAATGTACCCCTGCCGACATGTGGAGGACAGGACCCAGACCGGTCAATGTCGTTTTTAAGCAATTTTTTGATCCAGTTAAGACTGAATAGCACAATTTTAAGCTTGTTGTTTGTCTCGCTGTGCAGAACTTTGTGCATTCTCTCGGTATCCAGAAAAGGCTGCGGAAGCACAAGGGTGCCGTGAACAGCATAAGCTTCAACGGTACCAGGAGCCTGCTCCTGTCCGCTTCAGATGACGAGACCGTCGTGCTGTGGAACTTGGAAGAGTCCGCCTCGACACTGCAGTTCCACAACGGGCACGGTAACGATGTGTTGGACGCGCACTTCATGCCCCTATCGGATGATCGGAGCATCGTCACGTGTGGCGCTGATGGGGAGGTATACACTGCCGGAGTTCTCCCCTGACAAACTTGAGCTTTTTACATTGCTCATATGCTCATGGTTTGTCTATTTGGTGTGGTTGTGGTACAGGTGAGGCATTCACGGATACAAGAAGGGGGTTGTGTGGTTACAGATAAGCTTGCTAACTTGAGGTATGTGGTGAACCAGTTGGCTGTTCAGCCGGCAAGTCATACATTCTTTAGCTGCGTGGATGATGGCTCTGTTTGGCATGTAAGTTGCTAAATTAGTTCCCACTCTGTAATTATGTATGTTGAATTCCTCTGTTGCTGACTAGGTATTTCCTCCAGTTTGACCTCAGAGAGAAAAATCCCAGGAAGCTATTTAAATGTGGTGCAGTAAGAAGATTTGATTACCCATCAGGCGACACCATGAAACTTTATGCCATTGCCGTGGACACAAGAAATCCTTCTTGTTTTGCAGTTTCCGGAAATGATGAGTATGTACGGTTATATGATAGGCGTAAGATTGATCTAGAACTGGATTAAAAAAAATTGGTCGCCCAGTTGAGCAGTTCTGCCCTCAGCATTTGGTTTCTGAGAAGAGAGATGGAATCAGCGGTTTGGCTTTCTCACGGACCGGCGAGCTATTGGCATCCTATCGTTATGATAACATCTACCTTTTCTCAAAAGAGCATGGGTTACACTTCAACCATTTTGATGAGATGTATAGTGAGAAGTTGCCTGTGCCTCAGACCTTCAAGGCACATGAGAACAAGCAAGTCAATAAAGGTGTTGGCTTCCTAGGTCCCAATTGTGAGTATGTTACCTCTGGATCAGACTGTGGTCATGTATTTATTTGGAGAAAGAAGGATGGGGAGCTTTTGCGAGTGATGAAAGGAGATCGACGAATTGTGAAATGTGTTGCACAACATCCAACTGAGATTGTTCTTGCAAGCAGTGGCAACGATGCAGATGTCAAGATTTGGGCACCTGGTGATAATGAGAACCCTCCATTGCTCGCTTTGATGAGGTATGGTATTTTCTTTACGGAGATACTATGTGTTCCACATGGTTTGTTATGATCTTCAAGTTTGGTGTAATATGTCCAGTAGGCCACTTTCAGACTTTCTGTATTATACGTCATACATGTAAGGACAATTACTTTGCTCGGGACATGTTTGTGATTTATGATTTTGAATGTAGCTCAATAACTGTGTAATGCCATGCAGCATATTTTCATTTCCAACTGTCAAAAAATCAGTAATCAAAAAGGGTGCTTCACTTGCACTACTGCATGCGAGTCCGTTAATTTTACTGCAAAGATGCTAGATGGATCAATTTTACACGAGGAAACAAATTATGTGTATGCAAATATGTTGGTATGAGAATATTCATGCTTTAATACGTGTCCTTTCTTTTGGTCCATTGTGTACCAAGCGGGAGATATCACTTGTAGCTGTCCTACAAGCCGATAACGTTGTCAGAATATTGTTGGGAACTTGGGTATTCAGTATTTGTGTTCTATTTTTACTGCTCTATCGTAACTAATACGTGATTGATAATATAGTTTTGACATCTGAGTTTTACTTCTGAAGGTCGATACAAATCCTTCTCTTGTCCTCAGCACGGACAATGATTCTGATGATTATATGCTTCCTGCGCGTTCTGATGAGGATGGAAATGAGGATGATGACGACGAGAACGATGATGGTGAAGAAGAGGAGGACAATGATGAATTGATGATGATGGTGAGACAGATGGAGACGAAGATTAAAAAGGTGGATCATGGCAGCAAATTAAGGTAGGGCCATTCACCAGCCCACCGGAGAGAACTGGCCAGTGAAGCAATATGTATGCAGTAGGCAAAGAAACATTAAGCTGTTCTCAGTCCGTATCACTTGTGTATATTGTTTTCAACGTAGTTAGTCTTTCTGATGTTAAGATGTTTCGAGACAATGGTTATCTGGTTGCCGACATATTATCGGTTCATTGTATATATTCTTTGGTAGCTACTGTTGCAAGTATGGAGATCGTGTGAGGTTCTATCATTACTGCCAAATGATAGTGTGGAGATTGTGTCAAGTTCCTATTTGTCTGATCTTTTTCATAAGATTATAATTACTGATAGGTCGACTGAAATCATAATTTAGCACATTTTTGGCTACCACGGTACTAGGAGATTTTTGTTTTTATGGCAAAACACACTTCATTTATTGATCACAAATGTTTACAGAGTTGAACACTGCGCTCGGGTGACGCATTGTGTTGGCGGTCGGAAGCGGCTGGGCTGGGCCGTGTTTGGCCCATCGCGAACGGTCAGGCCATTAGATCCACCGGTTTCGCAGGCCCAGTATCGGTTGTCCGACACCGCCATGCGCGCAGGCAGAGCAGCAGCAGAGAGAGTGAGGAGAAACCCTCGCGGGCGGCGGAGGGGACGCGGATGGTGCGGCTGTGGGAGCGCGAGATCGTCCGCCTCCCGCCCAGGCGCTTCGCCGGCGCCGTGAAGGCCTCCGAGGTCTACCTCCCCCTCCCTCTCGCTCCTCTCCCCTCAGCCCCTTCACAGCCACACTCTGCTCGAACATGCCATTCCACCATCAAGTCGAGCAGCATTAGGTTTTAACAGGCAAAAGATTAATCTCTACCACCTGGATTTACTCTGCGGTTCATCTATATTTTGGTTTTCTTATTTATTTTTTGCAGCAGCTCTCTGCTTACCAAGTCAATTACCTGTTATTTTCTAGCTGTTTCTCTAGGTTACTCCACGGTACTGTGTAGTACTATCATTTTGACCTAACAGATTAGCCTTCACTCAAACTGTGACCCAACAACGAAGACTCGCCGTGACCAGCCACAGCGTCAATGCGGCACCTCGGCCATACCAGCATCGATACAGATCTCAAGATTTGGGAACCTAGTGAGAGTATGAGTCCCTGCACCGCTTGCTTTGATGATGAGGAGTGTCCTTTTTTTTACCAAGATATTATGGATTCTTGTGTTCTTTGGTTTCACAGCTCAAGCTTGGTGCAATATGTCGGGCAGGGTTGTTTCGGACTTCGATTATTCTATATAATAATTTATGAACATTTAATTTGTTGGGGATATGATTGTACTTTATGGCTTTGAATAGACCTCACGTAAGTCACTGTGTAATTCCCTGCTTCATATTTAGTTTTGAATTGTCAAGAAGTCAGATATGCAAAAGTGTTCTTTATTTGCACTATGACTTAGCGATAGTAGATGCAAGTGTTAATTTAATTTCAATGATGCTTAATATGGAGAGACCAATTTTACACATGAGAAAGAAAATTTTGTATATGTAAACATGTTGGTATCAGAATATCCACACAGGCTTCAAGTGCGCTCTTTCTGTTAGTCTACTGTGTAGTGTGGGACAGGGCTTGCCTGTGCCGCGCCCGTGCGACCATCCGTGTGACGGGACGCGTGGAAACCATCCCGTGGCTGAGCCTCCCGCACCCCTTCGCTGCTTTTCCTTCCAGAAAAAAAGAAAAAGAAATACGGACATCCTCTCGAGTCTGCTTCACTTTCCCCACTATGAACTCGATTCTCGAAACAGGCTTTCGCCCCGCTTTATAAATAAAGCAACATGCCAAGCAAGTCCATACACAGTTACAACATAAGAGCGGAAAGGCCGCTTGCTGGGGGCGCAGCACAAGTAAGCCCACACGAAATAAGCAAGAAAGAAGTGGTGGGGGGGTGGGGGGTGGGGGGGGGGGGGGGGTGTGAGAGATACATCAAGATAGACAGAAGAGAGCGACAAAAAACTAAGCCCCTCCGGCGCTAGCTGGAAGAAGACGAGGAGATGCGCCGAGCGGTCTCCACAAGTCTAGTGATCATGTCGTCCAGCTGCCCCCTGTCCCGCTGCCTAGACAACGGGTGCCACTGCTGCAAGAAAGCCAGAAGTTTAAACATCGAGTCAGAAGCACGTCGGAGAAAAATCCGCTCGATCACCATCTTATTGCGAATTGTCCACAGGGTCCACATCAACGCGGCAAACACCAACCAGAAGAGGCGTCGCCTCTCCCCGGTACGGTTCGCCTGGATTTCTAGGAACTCGCCAAGGTCTGAGGCCTGCCAAGCAGGCCCCAGCGCCTCGTGGACGAAGTTCCATAGAAACCTGGCAGCGGGGCAGGTGAAAAGGATATGGGTTCCCGTCTCGGGGATCCCACACATGGGGCAAGCCCATCACCCGGCCCCTGTCGCTTGCGAACCTCCACCCCTGAGGGGAGGCGGTCCCTAAGAAGCTGCCACACGAAGATTTTGATTTTTAACGGTATGGGGGCTTCCAGAGTGGAGAGGTCCAAGCTCTAACTGGGGTACTAAAGAGACTCCGATACGCCGACTTTACAGAGAACGTCCCAGACGGTGTCAGGTGCCATGACACGAGGTCACGACCGCCTGGCAGCGACTCAGGAAGCAAACTCCGTCCAAGCTGCAGCCTCGGCAATACCGAATGTTCGTCGGAACGAGATGTTCCAAGTCCCATTGGGTATTGCCGAAGCCACAAGCTGCATCGGGTCCGCGCAGATAGCAAAAAGAGCAGGGAACCTATGCTGTAGCGGGCTCCCATCGAGCCACGGGTCCAGCCAAAAGAGGGTGTCCTCTCCATTACCAATGGAGAAGCGGACACCCTTCCTAATCTCATGCTTGATGGATTGGATAGATCGCCAAAATTGGGATCCATCCTGGCGGTCACAGGAAAAAGGGGGCGACCCTGCAGATATTTCGCTTTGATTACTGCAGCCATAGTCCCCCCTCCTCTCTAAGTATCCGCCATACCCATCGTAGCATGAGCGCAACGTTCATCTTACGGGAGGAAATGATACCAATGCCCCCCATGTCTTTGGGGGTGCACACATCCGCCCATTTGACCATGTGGTACTTCTGACGCCCATTGGCCGCCTGCCAGAAGAAGCGTGAGAGATCCCTGTCAAATGAGACGTGCGTGCCTTCTGGGAGTATATAAACTCCCATCAGGAACATAGGTAGACTAGAGAGACAGGCGTCAATCAGGACAGTCTTGCTCGCCTTAGAGGTGAACCGCCCTTGCCAAGGCTCCGCCTTGGCTTTGACACGCTGGGTGACCGGTTCTAGGTCCTTAATAAGGATCCTAGAATCACTAATGGGCGTCCCCAGGTAAGTAACAGGGAAGGTAGACAACTTGCAATTTAGTTTGTCCGCTATCCGCTGTCGCTCATCAGGGGAGTATCCCATGATCATGACTTCGCTCTTGTCGAAGTTAATCTTGAGGCCCGACATGGCCTCAAAGCAGAGGAGAAGGAACTTGAGATTAATAATGTCAAGCTCCGAACCCTCCACCATGATCATGGTATCGTCCGCATACTGGAGGTGGGTGATCCCACCTCCAGGAATAAGGTGCCCTACCACACCAGAGATGTGACCGGCCGTCTTGGCTTTGTCCAAGATGGCCGCCAGGGCGTCACCAGCGAGGTCAAAAAGAAGGGGGAAATTGGGTCCCCTTGCCTCACCCCACGCGAAGACCTAAAGTAAGGGCCAATGTCTCCATTAATGTTTATGGCCGTGTTCCCGGACATGACGATCTGCATAATCCACGATATGAAGCGCTCGTCAAACCCACGACGCTCGAGGACCTGGCGTAGAAAAGCCCAGTCCAAACGATCATATGCCTTCTGGAAATCTAGCTTAAGAAAGACACCTTTAAGGTGTCTCGTCTTGACTTCATGAACAACCTCATGAAGAGCCAGAATCCCATCATGGATAAATCGTCCCTTGAGAAAGGCGAACTGATGTGGGTGAGCCAGGCGCTCCACAACTGGCGCCAAGCGTGTTGCACACACTTTGGCGAGCAGACGCATGATGACATTGATCACCGTGATCGGCCTAAACTGACGAACATCCGTGGCCCCTACAACTTTAGGAATTAGGGTAATCACCCCAAAATTAAGGCGGGACATAACCAGTGTCCCAGTATAGAACTCCTGGAACATCGGCATAATCACCGCCTCAATATACTCCCAGAACTTCTGGAAGAAGGATACAGGGAGACCATCCGGCCCTGGGGCCGAATTGGTTTTCATCCCCATAATGGCCCGGCGCACCTCCTCGGGACTGAATGGGAGAGTAAGCTCCCTATTCTCGTCATCCGAGACTAAGGCCCCTAAGGGCCAGAAGTGCGCGGCCAAAGCCACTCCCGTGCGGGGACCCTCCGTAAATAACTCCTTATAGAAGGAGTATATATGGTCGGAAAGGTCCTGGGCCTCCTCTAATAGGAGGCCATCCGCCCATAAGCAAGGGATAGAGCACCTACGACGGCGACCATTAGCAATGGCATGGAAGTATGCTGTATTAGCATCTCCACGAAGAATCCAATTCTGGCGACTACGCTGTCGCCAGAATATCTCCTCGCCTTTGTAGATCTCCATCAAGGAGTTCTCCAAAGCATACCGCTCCAACCATCCATCCGCGGACAAGCCTGTCGAGTCAGCCGCCATATCAAGCGTCTGAATCTGGGCGAGGATGTCCGCCTTATTCTTACGCACCTCCGCGCCTAAATTCGCGCCCCACCCCCGCATAAATTGGCGCACGACCTTAGCACAGTGGTGCCAAATGTCAACCGCATTATAGGCGCGGGGGGGAGTCGCGACCGCCAAGTCCCACTTTTGGCGAACCGCTTCCACAAATCCCGGCTGACCAAGCCAGAACTCCTCAAAGTGGAAGCGGTTCGACCTCGGCGGGGCCCCCCTCCAGACGAGAGGAGGAGGGGGGAATGGTCTGAGCCAATCCTAGTAACCGCACGAAGCGAGCACAGAGGAAAGGCAACTTCCCATTCCACCGACACTAATACCCGGTCAAGCACACTCCGGATCGGGACGGCCTGGTTGTTGGACCACGTATAACGTGCCCCAACCGAGTGATCTCCCTCAGAGCCAGTCAGCAATCCAGTCGTTGAACATACGCATCCTAGGGAGGTCCACATTATCGAGCTCTTGTCATCAGGGGAGCGAATGAGATTAAAATCGCCTGCCACCACCACAGGGGGGCATCGCTCCACCTTTGCCTTGAGCTCAGCTAAGAATTCAGCGGACCTCCGGTGATCCGCGGGGCCATAGACAATAATCACCTCCCAGCGGAGGTTCGATCGTCTATGGGTGAGCAACATGCTCACAAAGAACTCCCCGCGGTCCATATCCTCATCTCAAAGGTATCCTCCTTGGCACCAAGGAGGATGCCCCCTGAGTGTCCCGTCGCCGGGAGCCAATGCCACGAGAACTTGTGACGGCTTAGGCTCTCTAGCTCTGAGATCGAGAAATCCTGCGAATCGTCTCCTGCAAACCCACAATGTCCACATCTTCGTCTCTCAGATAGTTGATCAACTGGCGGCGTCGGCCCTCCTGCCCAAACCCCCTCATGTTCCAAATAATGTGAGGACATTCATTGAGAAACATGTCGGGGTTGGTCCCCTTAAGGGGGACCGATTGGGCCCTACTAGAGGTCGAGGGCCGGGACGCTGACTTCGGGGGCCTCCCGCGCCTCTTCCCGGTCTGGGAAGGGCACAACATCGTGGTATCATCAGGCCTAGGAGGGGCTCCACTGCCGGACCCTTGTGCCTCCTGCACAGGTCCAGCGGGAGCCGGGGGCCCCTGCCGCTCATGCTCGCTGAGCACGAGCTGCCGCTAGGGCCCCCTCATAGACCTCCTTAGCCTTGATGGCCGCAATCTGCTCAAGGCGAGGCCCTCGCTCTCCACGGAAAATAATGTCACAGTCCCCTGCAACTTGAGCAAGATGGTCTAGCGGAACAGAGTCGAGAACCGAGAAACGGGAACCAGAAGGAGGAGAGGAAGGGGGAGGAGTAGGGGTAGGCGTAGGGCGAGACGTACCAATCCCACAGTCAAGTACCTCGCGACGGCGAGACGCCACCATCGCGACAGTAGGCTCCACCGCCTCTCCTCCAGTCCTAGCCCTCGCCAAGCGCGCGCTGTGGCGACGAGTGTCAGGGGCGGGGGGAAGACCGATGGCGCCTGGGGCGCCCCCTGGTGCCAGTCACAGGAGTGTCGGGGATGACCGTGACCGGCTCCAGGACCGGAGCTGCCGGGGTGCCCGGGGAGCGGGTGTACCAGACCGCGCCCGGGGAGCGCGGAGTGTCAGGGGCCATGACCTCCATCCCCACACTCGGCGCGTCGTCGGACTCCTCCACCTCCGCCTGAGGAGGGCTGAAGCCCCAAGGCAGACGAGACGAGGCCGGAGATGTCCATGGATCCCGGCCCCTCACAAAGGTTGGAACCATACTGTGAGAGCGGGAATCCAAAAGACAGTGAAGGAGCCTGGCGGACGTCGGACAGTCCAAGCGAAGATGCCTGAACCTGAGAACCTGCAAGAGATGCCACCCCTGCGGGCGGCGGCGCTGTAGGCGGAGCTGAAGTCGCAGGAGGGGGGCGTGCGTCCGTGGCGTGGGGAACGTCACCGTCAGACGGGTCGTCCTCCGAAGAGCCTCCCTCCCTCCCCGCGAGTGAGGCCAGAGGGGAAGTGGACCTCGGCCGGTCCACCTCAGACTCCAGCTCCACCACCAAGGTCCTGCCCACCCCGTCGAAGTAGAAGGTGGGCAGGGTGATGTTGAGCTTGGCGGGGTCCGGTGCCTTGACCCGGATCCGCACGGGGCCATCCCCTGGCAGAGTGCTCTCGTCCACCTCCTCAAAGCGACCAACGGCCTGAGAGATGAGAGCCACAAATCCCACCTCCTTCCGCAGCTCAGACGGGATCCCGTGGATCCGGACCCAAGCCTCGGCAAGTGGTGGTGGCACGTCCGGGTCAGTGTCGGAGGGCCTGATGGAGACGCGAATGTTGTGGATCGGGAGAGTGATGGTCGGACTCCAGGACAGGTGGGTGAGAAGCTGAGCAGTGGGGAACGCCACCACAAACTCAGTCGGGGATATCTCCCACACCACCCAAGTCCACCCACTCTCCAAGCCCGCAAGCTCGGAGCGGATGGTCTTAGCTGATATCACCACCAATGGAGCCAAGTCCTGCTCGGGAAGCACGGTCACCACGGCCAAGTGTGCCGGGGACGCCAACTTGATCCCTCCGGTGTCCACGAAGTAGAAGCCGGTGTCAATGCCGTGTCCGTAGAACTCGAGGACAGCCGGCCGAGGACGCACTCCTGCTGCCGCTGCCGGTGCACCGAGGGCTGGCAGAACAGATCCCGCGGTCGGGGCCACCGGTGGCTTCTTTCTCTTCTTGGACTTCTTCTTTTCGCGCCTTGGATCGGACCGGATTTTGGTGGCATGGCCGGCTCCCGGCGAGGAGGGGAGCGGCCCCTGTCCGCTCTCCACGAGCCCTCCATGGCTTGTGCGCGGCTCCATCCCGCTGCCTCTGGCCCAGCTCCGCCCGGAGCGCCGCTTCCCTACGCTGGCCGTCCGGCGAGGCAGCACGACGGGGAGACCGTGGCCTATGAGGGCTACGGGCTGTAGGAGCACCGCGGCCCCTCGGGCACGGTCGTCCGGGGAACGGCAAGGAGGTGACCTCCGTGGCGGCGGGCGGTAGGCCGTGACCTGGGCGCGGGGCGGTGGAGAAGCACGCGGGCGAGGAGGAGAGGCCGCACGGGCAGGGGGAGGAGAGCGAGCACGGGCGGGAGGAGGCGAGCGAGCTCCCCGGCGGCGCGGGGACAGGCTCCGACGCCGCTTCATCACCACGGCGGCGAAGGACTCACGAAGGGGCGGCGGCGGCTGAGCGCGACGGATTCGGCGAGCAGAGCGTCCGTGCTTCGCGATCTGTTGGGGAGAAGCTGGGCTGGCTAGGGTTAGATCGGACGCTCCTCTGTGGATCCAGAGCCAGGCCGCTTCTGGCCCATTGGGCTGAGGCTTGGCCTGGCCCGCGACGCGGCCCACCCGCACATCCTGGCTTCGCCAGGCCAGCATGGGCCTTGGGCCCAAGATGCCCCTAGTGGGCCAAGGCCTGGCAGCTGCGATCGGCCCAGGGCCCAACAAGGAGGCAGGGGGCCAGGGTTCGTCCCCACGCTCGCCTGCCGATGCCCTGCATCCCGCTGCCGCCGCCGCCGCGCCGCCGGTCGCCTGTACCAGCTCCGGCTGGGGGCCGCCACAGAACTCTCTGCAGCAGCCGCCCCTGCCAGGCCAGCACGCGCAGGTCCCGGGTGACCCACTAGCAACTAGCAGCCGTAGCTGCGGTGGAGCACGGGAAGGTTTCCGGCGCGCCGGCGAGCTCCGCTGTCCCTGCTTGGCGATTGGGGCGTGCCGCCGGGAGGGGGACTTCTTCGCCAGCGCCATGAACTCGCCGAAGGTGGGCAGAACCGGCGACGAGCAGCGGTGCTCCATCTCCAGCCGCTCCGCCTCGGCCGCGTCATCTTCGTCGGCGACGTCGGCCCCGGCGGCCGTGGAGAGACACCGGGTCCCCCCGCACCGTGGGGGACGCAGCCTCGCCCGACCCGGCCATGGCCACCGGAGAAGGAGACCAGGGAGCGGCCGCTCACCGGAATCGCCACGCGGTCGCCATCACTTCACCTTTTTTATGCACCATGAACTCGATTAGCTCTGTCCCGCAAGCAACTGAGGTAGCGGAGCTGAGCCGTCTGGCGATTCGTCTGGCCGTGCTCCCCTTCTCCATCCCGTCTGTCGTCGATGGATCTCCCCGCCTCCGCCGTCCACTACGAGGTCAGAGATGTGGGGAGTCGACCTGGACGAGCGCGGCCGCGCCTGCTTCTCCGGCGACCTGGACGAGCGCGGGCGCGCCTCGGCTTCTCCGTCTTCGGCCCGTTTCCGCCAACCGCGTCCAGACACGCATCACGGCTGGCGGCAATTGGAGGTAAACAGATTTTGCATTCTGTGGGATTGCTTGTATGAAATTCTTGAGCTGGTATGTGTGAACACAAATCGTTATTGCGAGTTAGAACTTGCAAATCCGTGATTCTCATATTACAAAATTTCAAAAAAAAAAGTGATGCAAAAGAATCTCATGACAAAAATATGTAGCCTGGCAACTTAGAAGGCTAAACTGTACATAGCAAATCTATTATGTTGGCTTCTGTTGATAGAGAAATGCATGATTTTGTCCTGTCATAGCGCCATAGGTCCCAATGTCAATGGTACCTTGCAGTGAGGGATTCACAGAATAGTTCTGTCGTGTCGCAGTGCTAGAGATCCCTTGCAGTGAGGGATTTAGAGCGTAGTTAGATCCTGTCACAGCGCTAGAGGTCCCTTGCAGTGAGGGATTTAGAGCGTAGTTATTTCCCGCCACAACGCTTAAGGTCCCAATTCCAATGTTCCCTTGCAGTGAGGGATTCAGAACATGATTTTGTTGCGGTAAATAGGTATATGTGTGATTTGTCGGATGGCCCTGCCCACAAAAGTAGAGTTTAATTTCATCGAAACTTTTAAAATTGGAAAACTTGGAAGCATGGAGTGCTTATACCATTGGTGTGTTGTATGGTTGGAATCCTGCTAGCGGTTCTTGGGGATGTAGTGACATTGGTTCGTATTACCAATTGATGGTGGCATTGCAGCATTTAGCATAGTGTTGTAGTGTAACTGATGTGCAGCCATTTGATTTGTGAAAAGCTCCAAATGATCCTGTGAAAAATGATATCGAAATGTTAATACAATTAAAGGTTTTTATAGGAAACAAAATACAAATGCTTATACCGTTGAAGTGCCATGGGGCTGTACTTGTGTAGTATCACCCATGCCCTGGGACTGTACTTGTGAAGTATTTCCCTTGTTCTTTTTCTTCTTTGAAGTTGCTTTCTCAAAGCCACCGACTGGTCTTATTGATCCCTTGGTAGTCTTCTCCTTAAACTTGATACCTTTTGGTTTGGCAAGCCCTGATTATGTTTCGAAATTCTACTAGAGTCGATGTTCAGTCCTGGCACAACACAGTAATGCTAAATTTAAGTCTTAGTTTAGAAGTATTCTAGTTAGTTATAAGTACAAGACATACCTTCTGTAGTACCTGGGTCACCCACTTCTGGATTAGCTATATTTTTCAAGGTAGTACATGAGTTACCCAATTCTGGATCAGATCTAATTTTCAAGCTTTTCTCCACATCTTGTGCTAATTGCTCTGTGCAATTAACTACTCTGTGTTGCTTTGAAGTCACATATCAGCTCTTCATATCTTTTATCTGCAACTAGCCGCTCAAAATGATGGAAAAAATGTAAGCATGTCATATTTAACACTGATGTATCTCTTCAGCTCATTGTTGATGCTTTCACTTCTTTGGGTAGTACTCATTTGGGCAGAGAAAGTATTTTTTTCCATACACTAGTGCCCAATGCTCCCTTTTCTCAAACCACCTTTGTAGCCACTCATTCTCATGTAGTCCATGCTTATCAAGCATTTCATTCCATGCACTTACAAACTCATCTTCTTCCTCTATGTCATATATACAATGTTGAAAATCAGCATTGAACTTCTTATATTCTGGAACAGCTCCAGCAAGGTGCTTGCAAGCATTTTGATTCATATGCCACACACAAAGTCTGTGAATAGAATAAGGTAGGACTATACAGATTGCCTTCGCCATTGCTGCATCTTCATCGGTCAGAATTGTCCGTGGATGCTTTTTCGACATAACTTTTAAAAAAGTTCTAAAAAGCCAACCAAAACTTTCAGCGGTTTCATCATAGAGAAGTGCAGCACCGAAGACAACGGTTTTCTTATGATTATTGACCCCAACAATCAAACCAAATGGACGCCCATCATCTAATTTCCTGTATGTGGTGTCAAAGCATATAACATCGCCAAACATCGCATAGTCCGCAACCATTTTTTAGTCAGCCCAAAAAATATTAGTTATCAAATCATCCTCATCTACTTGAATTGAATAGAAGAAATTGACATCTTCCGATACCTTCTTCTCCATGTATTCTAACACCCCCCCGGTGTCACCTTCCTTTGCTTTTATTGTTCTCTTTGAGTACAGTCGATTCTTCATATCTTCACGTGTACAACCAAGGCTTTCAATTCCACCTGCTTGTTTGGCCATCATATCGATTGTTGCTTTATTGGAAATACCTACAGATTTTGCAATCTGCATCAGCTATGTGCGCTTCTGTTACTTTTCTTTGGGATCTCAAAAAGTGTACCATGGTTCCAGGAGCAAGAGTATGGTTATGTGACGCCTCAAATTCGTACACATCATAAATTCCGTTTCTCAGGCTTATCTTCATACGGGCGGTACACCCACATCGTGTTTCAGGCCTGCTGTATCTGAATGTCTCCTCTCTTTTATCATCCCCACGATAGCCTATAAGTTGTAGTGCATCAAAATATGTTTGCAAACATAACAAAAAAATGCATATAGCCCATACCTTGACGAGAGCATGTAAATGTCCGTTGTTGCATTGTAGCAGAATTCTTCACTTTATGACCGCTACTTCTTCTAATGCTAAAACCGATACTTTCAGCATACTTGTTATAAAAAGAATAAGCTGCTTCTTCTGACAAAAAATGCATGCCAAGTTTTGGAACCCTTCCATTAGCGGGATCTGTTGGGGTTTCTTGAAAATCCTGTATCAATTAATATGCAATATAGTCAATACATAGATGTGGCATTCAAGTGCATGATTAGCTCACGGTTGTCATGAAATAATTGTCGAGTTTAAGCAACAGAAGAGCATTATGTCCGTGTGAAATAATTAAACAATTGTTTTCTTTTACGCTTGATTCTTCTTTGATTGGTCTGCGAGTTCTTTGACTGTAACAGCATTACCTGATGTTGTCTACTTAATCGATGATAAAGTTACTATCATTTGATCTTGTGCATGCAGATGTTCCCAGAATTTTGCAAAGAGTTCCTATACATCAAGGATGGTGGAGGAAAGCAAAGGAAGGGGATGGCAGGATCGGGAGGATTCCCTTTCGATTAAAAAAGAAATTGCAAATTCATCAAGAAAAATAGGGTCAGATTTCTTACAGTCTTTCCGTGAGATTCATCGCCATCATTAAGCCCTTGATTACTTGAGGAAGCCATCGGTGACTTGTCCCTATTGCTGTGTGTTAAACTCGAGCCTGTGTGTTCAATTGGAGTCGTTGGTTGCTGCAACTCAAGAACGCATGTCAGATTTAGTTTGGCGGCGGATTTTGGCGCGCACCAATGTATTTCGAGGATTTGTTCCCGCCAGATTAATTATCTCCTGTTTTGTGTTTAGTTTTAATGTCCTGCTTGTATTACGGAAACAGAGCGAAGGAAACAGACGTGGGTGGCAGTTTTCCTTTTCTTTTTTTTGGAAGGAAAAGGGGAGCTGGGGGTGCGGGAGGGAGAGTGGCTGGATGGCTTCCACGCGTGCAGTCGCACGGATGGTCGCACGCCCAGGCGACAGGCAAGCCCCGTCCGTGTAGTGTGTACCAAGCAGGGAGATATCACTTATAGCTGTCCTACTTGCAAACAGCATTCTTGGATATGGTTGGTAGCTTCAGTATTTAGTATCTATTTGTATTCTTACCGCTATATCCTGAGACAAATACATTATTGACAATGCAGTTTTGACATCTGAATTTTACTTCATGGTGAAGGTTGGTACAAATTCTACTCTCGTACCTAGCACAGACAGTGATTCTAATGATTATAGTTCTGATTTGCCCTACGAGGATGAAAATGAGGATGAAGAAGAGGAGAGTATGACGATGATGATGGGCTTAGACAGATGGAAACAAAGATCAAAAGGACGATGATCAGTAGCGGATCATGAAAGCTAATTAAGGTAAGTGCCGATGCACTAGCCCACTTGAGAGAACTGGATGATGAAGCAATATGCATGCAGTGGGCAAAGAAAAACATTGAGTTGTTCTTGATTTTCTTATCAATTTGTGGCACTTGTATATATTACTATTTTTTTACGTAGTTAGTCTCTCTGTTGTTGGTGGAGAGGTAATTCAATCATTGCACGTGGGCCTTGCATGTCAGGGGGCAAATCATCAGTTGCCAAAGTAATCTATGGCAAAAAAGGAAGTACCAGGTAAATCAGGGCAAAACGACAAGTGGCAAAGTAAAGAAGGGCAAATAATCAAATTCTCTGAGTTGGAAAGAGAGATCGAGATCGAGAAAGGAGACCCTCACAGGCGGCGGCGGAGACAATGCCGGCAGAGGGGACGGGGGTTGCGCGACTATGGGAGCGTGAGGTCGTCGCCTAACGCCCAGGCGCTTCGCCGACGCCGTCATGGCCTCTGAGGTTTAGCTCCCCCTCTTCTCCCCACTCCTCATTGTGCTTGTGCCAAGCATTGGACCTTCAAATCGAGCATCATTAGGTTTCACTCGAACAATATTAATTTCTACTGCTGAGAGATACTGGGCAGTTCATCCTGGTTTAGGGGATTTCGCGCGGCTCCCCGCTTACACTGTTATTATTCTGTAATTTAGATAAAATTTTTCTATAATGCACCTTGAGTATGAGTATTATTTTATACAAGGATAGCTGAGCGACAAGACCAAAGCCTTTCTTCTTACAGCGACAAGGACTCGACACACCTAGCTAGAGAATCAATGTCTCCCCTATCATAATGGACCTTGCAATTAATATATTGGTGAGATATATAAAGCAGCTTAAGTAGTAAAGTCTTATTCTATAAATGCATAAGCCGGTAGCAAGAGCACATATCATGCTACCAAGAAGACAATAACCCCTAAAGAAGCTAGAGCAAGATCCGATTGAAAATGAATCGAATTCCAGTGGCATTTGCTATAGTAACCTTCCCAACCACGATTTTTTACACTTTGTTCAGTTATTTCTATGCGAAATAACATATTTCTAACAATACTAAAAAATATTGGGTTGCCTATACACGAGTGTGTTGTCATTTTGTTGCAACAGCTGTACTAGAATGATGAATACCTTAGGTCTTAAGTAGGTAGAAATAGAAATAATTTTGCTAATGGAATCACGAGTTTTCTTATTCCTGCAGTACAGGTATAACCGCAACTGCTCGGGGTTCCATAGTTCTATTACAAAATTCCTTTTCCTAATGTTTTATTCTTAAGTATAGTCATGGTAGTCTCAGTTCAACTGTCTATTCAGCAAATAAATGGAAGATATTCATTCACGCAGTCCCTTATTCCATCTTTGAATTGAAAAAAGAAAATGGGGCCTTTTTATCATGGATTCTTTCCAAAGAAAACTTATGATTCCTCTTCATTTACCTGTAAAGGAAGGACTTGTTATCTATTTATTGGCTTTCAGATTAGGCTCTGCCAAAATGTGTGAGAGTAAGTGAACCCAGGGTGTTAACTTGCCATCCCCAACAATCTGATAGCTACCCATTCTAGATCCTCTTGGAAACAAACCAATTATATATATGATAAGAGTGTTTAGTATAAATTAATTCTTCGAAAAAATAATTAGGAATTCATTTTTCATTTTACCTATCAGAATAATTGTTACTTTACTCTATTTTTAATGGCTCGTTTAACCTTTTTTTCCATCTTGGATCATAACCAAACAAAAACTTCTCCCATAGTCAAATTTAGTCCTTGGTTATTCAAGTTAGATGAAATAGTAATAGTTTGGCTCATTTGCATACTATGAAATCCAATATGATTCAAATATGGAATGTCTCTCCTTGTCGTGGCAATTTGAGCAGAAAGACCATATCTATACCTATTTTTTAGAATTGAATTAGTCTGTTTGTTTTTGAAATCTCATACTATATAATTCCTTTCTTGACTCCCCAAGGGTTCCAGTCAATGTGGGCCTAGTATAGGTAATTAGTTGGATCCTCTAGTTTGAATTCAATTTACATTCTTTGAGAGTAAAGGTTCATTTTTTCTTACCCTGGTAGAAGAGCTCTGAAAAAAGAACTAACTACAAACACAACCATTGTCATGATATAGGCCCCGGATACCCAAGGATCTGAAAAAACATCGTCCGGCTGGATAAC